>ML837506.1:0-12790 GCA_009831015.1 Picea engelmannii | reverse complement strand
GGGAGGATATATATATATATATATATAGAGAGAGAGAGAGAGAGATCTAGTTGGATATCGGTGTCCACCAACCTATTCCAAATGGCTCAAAACAATTTGTTAGTAACTTACTATTTTTAGCAGTTTTTTGGTTCCTAAACTTCCAGGGCCATTTTGTGGGCCTAAATGAAGTTTTTTCACAATCATACACCTTAATGAGAACCAAAGTCTCCGATTGAGTCTCCAAAATGAAGCTCTTCATCGATACCTTTCCAACGAGCTATCGTGCACCCCAAACAAAGATCGTATGCCAAAGTTACGCCCTCGGGAAGTTGGTACACCAAACTATCCAAAATGGGGTCCACAAAACCGTTGGCTTTCCATCTTCCAGGGTTGGTTTTTTTTATTTTCTTTATGTTAAAAAGGTATTTGGAGCCCTATTGTAACAATCATCTTCTTGTGAATACGAGTAGCCTTCACATCTCTTCTCAAAGATAAGATGTCACCATTCTAGCGAGTCTTTCACTCTGTATTTCCACAGTTTTGTACATTTCACTCATTAATAGAAATTGTGTATCACTGTATATTTGTGCCTCTTGTTATATATATCTGATATATCTCTATTATATTATTGGATATTTGATATATCTGTAATATTCCCACTCAAATATTTTTAGACTTTTTCTTAGTTTGACTGTGTTGGTCTTTCGTCAAACTATTTGCCACTGAAATGTTTATAGATGTTTACTGATATAAAACTTTTATGAATAATTGCAGCCTTGAGAATGTGCTTATCTCAGGAACATATAAACCAATATGAAAAGTAGAATATATATATATATATATATCAGAATTGATGCCTGTGACAAATCTGAACTTAACAATTATCAAAAATGTAATACCATTTCGTCCTCAATAACCTTGGCAACATTTAATTATCCCAATACTGAAATACCATAGGTCTATCTAGCAACAACATGCAACAAAAATTACAAAACCTGATATGTATGATAGTTATGGGTTGTCCTCGCTTGTACAATGAGAAAATATGCTGGAAAGTCGTTCTGGATGCAACAACTACTATGAGCTCTAATATATATAAGATCATGGTTAAGTCACAGGCCTGTAGAGAGAGAGGAATCGTTCCAGTAATGGATGTGCAATAGCTCCACCACTACACTCGACCCAGGTAAGAAAAATAGACTGTTAGCATTTTATAATGGATTACCACTGAGGGGAACTCAACCCAGACTTATTTTTGAGTGCCCAACAATTAGTTTCGGCCCTCGTTCCATCAGAAATCGACACCCAGGTCTGAGATAAAGGCGTCCCTGGTAAGAATAATTCCCCCAACACTTGTAATGGACCCTCAACCAACTCAAATAGTTCTATCCTCAAGGAAGAAAGTGTTCCCAGCAACAAACTTGAATTTATGAGAGTAAACTCGCCCTACAAGTAGATATCTCACCCTCTAAAGAAATAAACTCGACCCTTAGTAAAGATATAACCCTGCATATGTCTAGTTCAATTTATTTAAGCAAATTGACCCCTGCCAGTCTTAGTTCAGCCACCACAAATACTTCTCATCTGTAAATAAAACTTCACTGCCAAAAAGAAGAATATTCAACCTCAATGAAGCACAATGTTGAAACCTGAGCGATTCCGATCTCAATCAGCTAGGGTCTATCATTGCAACACCGAAACCAACAAATTCCCAAGGGTTTCCAAAAACCCTAGACTCTTTCCTCAAGAGCTCTCAAAAATCTATTTTCCAAAATTAGTGAATGCAAGAATGAGGGGTGCCTCCTCTTTTCCCCTCTTTTATTTCTTCATTGAATTAATTCTCGCTCACTTTACTTTTTAATTTTCTTTTGAAGTCATTTTATGCTTGCACACTTTATAATTTTTAAGTGACTTTATTTTTCCTAAGATCCATGTCTCCCTTTTCCCCTTTTCACTTTATAAAGTCATTTCCTAGGCAAAAGTTGAGTTCCCTAGGTAAATTTTCCGACTTAGCCTACGGGAACCAATTTAGGCTAGCGGAACCATTCCTTATGCTTCCTAGGCCAACAATGGAATTAAAATCGTCCCCACCTGAGATTGTTTGTCCTCAAACAATTGTAATACAGGGTGTTGCAATATCTGCTCTCCTTCCCAAGTAGAGTCCTCGATAGGTAGATTTTTCCATTTGATCAGGTACTCTTTGATGCTCATGTTCCTTAATTTACTCTCTCTGATCTCCAACACCTCCTCCAGAATTAGAATCAACTGCCCCTCCTCATCCAATGGTGGAAACTCAAATGACAACACGTTGTCCCACTACCTTCTTGAGGCATGAAACATGAAATACATTGTGTATCTTACACCCCTATCGAAGCTCTAGCTCATAAGTTACTTCCCCGACTCGCCTCAAAATCTTGTAGGGACCATAGAACTATGGCTTCAATTTCTCTGCCCCTTTCATTTTCAAGGATGATTTCTTGTATGGATGAAAGCAGAGATATACCAAGTCTCTCACCTCGAAATTGTGCTCCACTCTATGCTTGTCAGCGTACATCTTCTGTTGATTCTGTGCCATTTGCATGTTATCTTTCAGAGTTTGCAAGATGTCCTGACTCTCCTGAATCCAATCTTTGGCTTTGAGTGCCCAACTATCCCCAAATGCTTGATCCAAAAAGGTGGTGGCGTCATAACCATACAAAGCTTTGAAAAGTGTCATCTTGATCGACATGTGATAAGTGGTGTTATAGCAATGTTCACCCAAGTGCAGCCATTTGATCCATGTCTTCTATTGCCCCGATACATAATTTCTCAAATACACCTGGAGCCATTTGTTCACAATTTCCGTTTTCCCATCATTCTGAGGGTGATAAATGGTACTAGGTGTTAATTTTGTTCCTACGAGTCTGAACAACTCCTACCAAAATCCCCCCATGAATCTGCTGTATCGATCACTGACAATTGTCTTGGGCAGTACATGCAGCTGAAATACCTCTTATACCTCTCTAAAGAATAGCTCTGCTACTTGGGTTGCAGATTATTTGGATGATATGGCGAAGAAATGGGCAAATTTAATAACCATGTCAACCACCACGTAGATACAATCTTTCCCCTAAACCAGAGGCAGCCCTGTGATAAAATCCATCGAAATGATTTCCCATTTTTTGTTCAGGAATGGGAAATGGTTGGAGCAATCCTGCTGGGTGGGTATGTTCCACCTTGTTTTTCTGATAGATGTGTCACTCTCATACAAACTTCAATACATCAGTCTTGAAACCCTTCCAAGCGAACCTCTCCCGAATTTGTCTATAAGTCTTCATGTATCCTGGATGACCTGCCAAAGGCGAAGTATGTGCTACATGCAAAATTTTGTCTTCAACTGGGATTCTGGTACTAAATAGATCTGGTCCTTATAATATATGATGTTGTCAATAAACCTGTACCTGTCATCGCAAACCTGACCATCAAGTATCTCACAAGAAAACTTGTTTTTGGAGTATTCTACCAATAGAAGTACCTTCCATTCCACTAAAATCTCCATGAGAGAGAGAGTGGGTATCCTCGATAGGGTGTCAACAACCAAATTATTTTTTCCTTTCACATACTCAATTTCGAAATCGTAGGCTTGGATTTTACAGATCCATTTTTTTTGCCTCTCGTTGAACTCCTTTTTCTCCATGAGGAACCTCAATCTATTATGATCGGTATTTACCTTGAACATGTTCCCCACTAAGTACTGCTGAAATTTGGTCAAAGCATGCATTATGGCCAACATCTCTTTGTCATATATGGAGTAATGTCTCTCATACTCTCCGAGTTTGCGGCTCTCAAATGCTATGGGGTGATCGTTTTGGATCAATACAGATCCTATACCAATTCTCGAAGCATCACACTCCAAGAAAAAGGGATGAGTGAAATTAGGGAGTGCTAAAACAGGGCATGAGCTCATCACCTGCTTCATTTTCTCGAATGTCTCCCGGGCCTTCTCTGTCCAAACAAAAGCCTCCTTTTTGGTGATATCAGTCAATGGCGTTGTCAACTGTGAGAATCCATTAACAAATTTCCTCTAGTAAGTGCAAAGACCGAGGAATCTCTTCAGTTCTATCACGTTCCTAGGAGTTGGCCACTCAATGATCACCCTGATATTTTCTTGGTGCACCTGTACCCGTTCATCCTAATCACGCGCCCCAAGTAGAGCATCTCTGTCATACCAAATTCTCACTTGGATTCCTTCGCATACAACTATTGACTCTCTATAATACCAAGTACTTCATCCAGATGTCGTAGATGGCCCTCCCATGTTTTGTTGTATATGAGGATGTCATCAAAGAAGACCAATAAGAACTTTCTCAACTGCTTATTGAACACATGATTCATGCAAGACTGGAAATTGGTAGCAGTGTTAGTTAGCCCGAATGGCATGACCAGAAGCTCATAATTCCCATAGTGGCATCTAAAGTTTGTCTTAGGTACGTCCTACTCCCGTACCTTGATCTAGTGATACCCTAATCGAAGATCAATCTTCGAGAAGAATTTGGCTCCCTTGAGCTCATCCATTAATTCATCGATCCTAGGTATGGGGTATCGATTCTTGATTGTCTTCCTTTTTAGGGCCTTGTATTCAATACACATCTGCAGATTACCGTCCTTCTTCTTGACTAAAACAACGGAAGAGGAAAATGGGCTGGAACTAGGGTGGATGTGGCCCAATTTAAGAAACTCTTTAATGGTTTTTTCAATCACGTCCTTGTAAACTTTAGGGTTCTGTTAGGGGTTTGTGATAACTGCATGGACCCCCTCCTATAGCTCTATGATATGCTCAAAACCTCTATCAGGTGGAATGCCAAGAGGAATGCCACTAAATAATTTATGATGTTTGCGGAGTAATACCTGTAAGTCCTCTGGAAGTTGCTGCAGACGGTCAGGTGGCTCTCTGTCAGAAATAAAACACTCTACAACCTACTCTATATCACCATGCCTCATAACTGCCTCCATGTTGTGCGATGACAAATCTTCGGCAGGTACTTGTGCATGGATCGTAGGACCACTTTCTTTCCATCTGGCCCTGTGAACTCCATTTCCATGGTCCTCTGATCAATAATGTATCTCTCAATAGAGTAAATCCATTGAATGCCCAACACTACATTTGTGTCTAGTATTTCCACCACAAAGAAATCATTTTTCATTGATTAGTTTCCCATGGTTATTGTGAGCTTGGGAATCCACTTGGTGCAACTCATATGGTGGCCTCCTGGTATGACTATTGTGAACCCATCGATTTCCTCTGTTGAAAGTCCTATCCTCTCGACCATGTTACGGTCAATGAAGTTATGGGATGATCCCCCATCAATCAATATTGTCACATTGTGCCCTTGTAGGACACCTCTGACCATGAAGGTATGATATCTCAGAAATTCTGACATTGAGGCCATGACTAGGTCCTTAGCCCCAACCTGTGAAGAGTCCTCTCCTGATGCTGGATGTCCCTGGTTCTGTGCCTTCTCCACCTCCTCATCCTCATCACTGTCACTGTTAGAGTATACCTCAATGTAATGGGCCTTGCCCATTCTATCCTTCCCGACACATCTGTTCCTTGGTGCACATGGCTCCTAAGAGCTGAAACACAATTTCTTTTTCCTCAATTCTCTCCTGGTCTCTTCATCCAGTTTGGGATTGCCGACCCAATCTCTCTGAGGTGGTCTGATGTCCTTAGTCCTCGGGGTAAAAGTGGGTTTGGGCGGAAACTGAATTTTAGGTACTGCATCCTGCATGTCCCGATATCTGCTAACTGCATCATGTAAAGAGGTAGGCTTGTAGGCCTTGACCCATACTCGTAGAGGCTCCATTAGCCCCTCCACAAACAACATCACTAGACGACCATCTGACACCATCACAATGACCCTCTGAAATTCAAATATATAGGCTCTGGGCTACCTATCTGTTTGAGCTGAGCCAACTCTCTGAAGTGAAGCTCATGGTCCTTCCTTTCAAATCTCTCGATGATTCTCTATGTGAAGTCCAGGTAGGAGGTAACTCTGACATGTCCCAAAGTGACTAACCCATGGTACCACCAGTCATGGGCCTCGCCATCTAGGTGTAAGGTGGCCAATTTAATGGCATATTTCTCTGTCATCTGGTGCAACTACAATTAAGTGTCGAGCTTCTGCACCCATGATCTAGAAGATCATTTAGATCCCCCATCAATGTTGGGAATAGTGACTTTCCTAATGGTACGCTCAACTCAAAATTATGTGTCATGGCCCTCATGGGCCCTCTCGGTCGGTTTCTGATCTTCATATTGCAGAACTCCGTGAAGGACATGGCTGAGTGTAAATAATCTGCTAGTCTCTTGTAATCCTCTAAATATGCCCTATAGGGCTCATCCTGCTCAACCTGCATCAATGGACCTGCAACCTCATTCCCCCCAAAATGAGGCATAGTGGGTTTGGGGGATTTGGTGTACAAGTGGGGGTGGCTCTGCATGGTAGTGCGTGAGTGGCTGCCTTCTCCATTGTTTGAACCCCCATATCCATTCTGGTTCTTCTTTATTGTGCCCTTGAACAAATTCTTAGTAAAGTGCCCTATGAGGTCCATCATGGACTTTTGACCCTTGGCCAAGTCATTCAATATGTTGAACAAACTGTTGATCCTGGTATCATCTTTGTGATATCCCCAAGGACGAGCCCCAGTTCTATTTATGAATCGTAAACATGTTTTGTAGGCTGGTGAGCCGAGCAATTATAAGTTGGTAGGATTATGTATTATTAGGCCGGAGAGCCTAGGTGTTAAAGGCCATGAGCCTGTTTTTGTACATGTAATTATTCATATCCATAATATAAAAACATTGTTGTTTGTAGACCGACCACGAAGAAAGAGTGATGGGGGACTAAGCTTCCACTAATCTTGGTAAGGGAGAGGGGGCTAAGAGGTTGGAAAGAGGGGCTAAGCCTAAGGGCTTAAGTCCAAGAGAATAATAATAATTTATTATTATTCCAAAATTTAATTAAAGGGTTACGTCTTATCTTGAGTTATAGGAAAGGGAACGAATGATAAATGGAGTGCATGTAGCTCCAGGAAGACAGGTGTCTACCTGGGCACATGCAGTTAAAGATGAAGAGTCAGCTCGTGTTAGGGGTCCGCTCCCCATTCTTCCATCCATCGTCTAACCTTCTTATTAGGAGGGTCGACAGTTTTAGAGGCTTTGTTGGAAACCCGGATAGACATGAACCCTGGGTCACTCAATAAAATCAGACCAATAGAAGAATCGACCAAATTTTTTTATGTTATCTATTTTTCTATATTTATATGCATGTGTCTATATTTCATGGTTGAATGAATGAACCTTTGATGTTCTGTAATTTTCGATTATTTCTCTTCTAAAATCTTGGTGCAAGGAGTGCACAGTTCCCACACAAGGAGTGTGAAGGTAGAGTCATTTACAGACTCAATAGCTCAAGAGAGATAGCATAAGTTTATGCAGATCGAGTGCAAGGAGTGCACATATACTCTCAGGATTATAAAGTCTCGGGGAGGATATTGCAAAGTGTTCACAGGGCCAACACTTAGTGAAGTGTTGAAAAATCCTAAAGGAGAACCAACGTAAGGAGTGCATGGGATGTTTCGATAAATCATCAATTATAAGAGAGAAGCGCAAGGAGTGTGTTGGGGTTCAAGTCACTTAGAATGACAAAGCTCAGGAAGAATAGCGCGTAAAATTCCTTGGAGGAAGAATCCTTTTTGTTTCAAGGTTGAGTGGACAAGATCCGCTCAAGGAGGAGTCAGATCTTTCACTATTGTTGGATATGGAGAAGGCACATGGGTGTTAACCCTTTAAGTCCTTCGGACTTCGTGAATTCGACAGTTTTAGGGTGTGTGTTGTGGAGGAAGAAAGTTTCCTGAAGTCTCAGAGTCCAAAGTAAATATGGACCATTAGTATATGAGGGACATGTGTGCACGGATAAACGGTTATCCAAAAGTTCGACTATCTAGTGAATTTGAAGTGTAATCGCAAGAGCATGCATAACTCCCGAAGCTCTGAAGCCTCGAGAAGATCCTAAACATTGAAGTCAGGTACATGTGTTGATAGATCATAGAGTTTGGAATTCAACACTCTAGGATAACTGAGGCGTAAATTGTTCTGGGTCAAAAATCCCTGAAGGCCCGAAGCCCATAGTAGATCTAGGTCGTTTGTTGATGGGGACATGTGGACCGTGGATCCCATCCCTTCACTAGTTCGACGTTTGAAAATCTAGAGGATTTGTGGTGGTAAGTAGAAATAACTCCTAAATCTCAGAGTTCCGAAGAAGATCAAAGTCATTAGCTATTGGGAAGTTGTGTACCATTGATATGTGAGCCTCCAGAGAATTCTCTAGTTCGACGTTCGAAGGATTTGGAGTGTTATGTTGTGAAAAGCTTTGAATCTCTAAGCCCAGAGAAAACCTATACTATCAATCAGAGGCGGACGTCATCCGTCTAATCTGCAAGTTCGGAGTTCGTGTATTCGGGGGGAATTTCACATTGGAATAGGGAAAAATCCCAAAGCATGGAGTCTCAAAACTTCCATGAATCGTAGATCACGGTGCGTAGCATGAGCTGTTGATCCATTCCTTTGTTCAACTATTCGCGAGTTTTACATTCAGAAGAATCATTGTGTGTTATTGTTGGAAATCACGAAGCTTGAAGCTCCGAAGTGGTGGATTTCCTACGGTTTAAAGGGATTATCCTACAGTTTTGGCCCAAGGTCACGTGGATTTCTCCGCTGAGGTTATAAGACCCTCGCGGATGTGATTTTTCACGTAGGGAAAAGGGGAAAGGCCTATGGTAAATAATTTTGAGGGTTCAGCAAGAGCCCGAGAGATCATTCAACTCCTTAGTGTGAACGATCCTTAGACCAGGAGGTCATGTGAGGCCCTGGGAGTGGTGGAGGTTTGCATCACATCCTCGATAAAATAAAGTTTGACCCATTCATAGGTTTTGGCAAACCTTGAATACCCAACTTTGGGTGAAGCATGAAGCTCATAAAGCACCCTTGATTTAAGTTGCAACTTTTTTCTTAAATACAAATCACCTTTATAGTGAATCTATTTATTGTGCCAAGAGTACCCTGGAGAAGCTAGAGAATAGTGTTGCAATTATTGGATCAAACGAGAACTTTTTGGGTCTTGCAATCATTCCTAATGAACAACTTGGAGCCAGTCTAGTACAATGAAGGAGAGGGAAAAGAGGGACCCTTCTTCTTCATACTTCTTGGAAAGAGCATCAACAACCACTTTTTCCTTTCCCTTCTTTTAAATGATATCATAATCATATACAAATAGTTTGGTCACCCATTTTATTGCTCCGAGGATGAAATTTGTTGTTCCATAAAATACTTGAGGATCTGATGATCAATTTTAATTTGGAACCATTTCCCCAATAAATAAGGATGCTAGAGATCCATGACATGTAGAATATATAACATTTCCTTTTCATAAATGGATTGGCCCAAATGTCTCTCCAAAATTTGTTTTCTGGTGAAGGAAAAAGGATTTCCATCTTTCATGAGGATGGCCCCAATTCCTTTCCTAGAAGCATCACATTCTAGTACACAAGTCTTTTTGAAGTCGAGCAGTGCCAGGACAGGGATGTACACACACCTTCTTTCAATGCATGGAAGGAGTGATCAACAACTAGAGTCCAAGTGAAAGCATTGTTTTTAAGGAGAGCAGTGAGAGGGGCTACAATTTTTCCATAATTTGGAACGAACTTATGATAATATTTCGTTAAACCCAGAAAACCACGCAAGCTCTTAAGCGTTTTAGGGTGAGTCCAATCATTCATAACTTAAATTTTCTTAGGATCCACCCTTACACCATCCTTATTAGAAATATAAACTAGGTAGTCCACTTCCGAGGATCCAAAGGAAAATTTATATTGTTTGAGGAAAATTTGGTGCTGAGAGAATAGATTGAGAACTTGATCCACATGGGCGAGATGTGTTTTCCAAGTTTTACTATAGATGAGAATATCCTCAAAGAAAACTCAAAGAAAATTACAAATAAAAGGATGAAAGACATGATTCATGAGACTTTGGAAAGTGAAGGGAGCATTATACATTTCAAAGGGCATTACCGAGAACTCATAGTGACCCTCATGAGTTATAAATGTAGTCTTGTGAATGCATTCTTATTTCATACAAATATGGTGATAGAAAGTCTAACGAAGATCAAGTTTGGTGAAGTACTAAGCACCACTCAATTCATCCAATAGGTCATCAATCACAGGAAAGAGAAATTTTTCTTTGATTGTGAGTTTGTTGAGGGCGCAAAAATCAGGACACATTTTCCAAGTACCTTCTTTATTGAGTACCATGACCTTAGAAGAATAATAAGAGCTGGTACTAGGATAGATAATACATGCTTCAAGAAATTATTGAACAATTTTATCAATTTCATTCTTTTGGGAAAAGGGATGATGATAAGGGTGAACATTTGGAGCAAGACCACTCATTATGAGAGGAACATAATGATCATGGACACCATGGGAAGGGGAAGTTCCTTGGGAGCGATAAAAACAACTTGGTGTTGGGAGAGGATAAATTGGAGGTCGGGATGCACAGAGGGTGTCTCAACTGCTTGAATGGAGTGGAGTTGGGAAATAATTCAAGAATGACCTTTTTTAAGGAGATTTTCCATTCGATGGGAACTAATGATCTCAAGGGAGCCTTCTGTCATTCCTTGGAACTTATAATATTTTCCCTCCTATTGGAATTGCATGGTCAATTCCTTAAAATCCATGAGAATGGGTCCAAGAGTGTGTAACCAATGAAATCGAGCACAATGTCACAGTGTCCCATATCTATAGAAAACATATGATATTTCAATTGATACTTACCAATTTGGAGCCACACATTTTCACAATATCCCCCACATTTCATGGAACCTCCATTGGAAATATTGATTTGAAAATTATTGACTACATGGATATAACAATTGAATTTTTTGGCAATGCAATGATGAATAAAATCATAGGTGCTACCACAGTCAATGAGGATGATGAATTTCTAATTCTTAATGTAACCAATTAACTCGAGGGTCTGAGGAGAGGAGAAGCTAGTGAGGGAATTAAGTGAAATCACTGGTTCAACTTCTGATGGATCAGAGGGTGGAGTTAGATAAACTACTAGTGGTATCTCATCCATAGGGGAAAAAACTTCCTCCTATTCATAAAAATACTCATTCATGGCCATAAACATATTTTTTTCCTTACACTTGTGCCCTGGAAAATATTTTTCATCACAATTATAGCAAAGACCCTTGAGTTGGTGCTCAACTATTTCTTCCCTGGTTAATTTCTGGATCTTTAGGGGAGTTGCAGGAGGGGTGGGGTTGGTGGGTTTATAGAGAGGAATAAATGATGTTTTGATGGTTTGGGAGGAGACAATATATTGTTCTTCCTTATCTTGTTGAGTAGATTCCAACCATGTTTGGGGGTGTCCAGGAGAACATGGGAACAAATTTCATCTTTTAGGCCACTGATAAAGCATTCTCGGAAGAAGGCATATGACATGCCCTCCGTTTTGAAAGCCAAGTGTTCAAAGGAAATGATAAATTCTTCCACTATCCAATACTTTTTCAACTTGGTCAAATGACCTAAATGGTGGGTGTCAAAGTCAAAGAGATCATAAATATCTACAACAAAATGTGCCCAAGCAACATACCCTTAATGTGCCTTTCTACGTCATTTCCACCATTTCCATCGTTCCAGATCCAAATGTAGGATACCATAATGAATCTTGGATAAATAATCAGTAATTCCATGCAAAGAGAAATAAAGTTTCATTTGAGTGACCCAACCTATAAGATCTGAGCCATTAATTTTTTTCACCTTAATTATGGGAAGGTGTAGGTCTCAAGGAAGGTGGGTGGAATGAGGACCGTGGCAATGGAAAGAGTCATTATCTTCCTGATAGGATATTTTTTAGAAGATGTAGGGTTCATGGAGCATCCCATCAATTGATCGAGTGTGTCTTTGATGACTTTGATGTTGGCACATTGGTCCTGGAGGATATGAACCAAGGAATAAAGCTTTCTAATGTTGGAATTGCGAGTCTTGATGTAATCCTTGTTCTGGAGGTTGTTGGAAATCAAGGTATTGAGTTGTTTGGCATGGGTGGTGGCCATTTGGGTAGAGGAAAAAATGGGTAGGGGGTGCACACTGATTTTTTTTCTAGAAGTGGGGTATCACTACAGATGGGGAAAAAAGAGGAATAAAATGGGATAGGTGGTGAATAAGGGTGACAAGAAGGGTGGGTGGGATCACAAAGGAAAATGGTGAGAAGTGATAGGTAGCACAACGATCAAGGAGAAAATGGGAATCCAATGGGATAGGGACCAAATAAGGGTGTTGGGAAGGGTTCGGGTCCACGAAAAAAAATGTATGAAAAATGATAGGTACCATGGTAGTCAGGGAGAAGAGATGAATCCAATGTGATATGTCAAAAATAAGGGTTCCAACAATACCACTATACTCCTACAGAGTTATACTTCGATCTGAATAATAATGCAGTGTCGAAATGCCCAAATTATTAACAGAAAAAAAAATATAGTAATTCCACAACCAGAATGATGGAGGGAAGGTTGCACTGCAATAGATCTTGTATATTTCCCTTCTATTTTGTTTCATCCCAAGGTTTAGGGTTTTTAGGGTTCCTACAGAAAAGGTTTTTCCCTGTGTTATAACTCTCTGATATACGTGTGGGGTGGAATAGTAGTAGTCGACCCAATATCTCAGGGAACCAACTAAGGAGGATAGATTATACCCTTAGGTGTAC
>ML837505.1:39658-71216 GCA_009831015.1 Picea engelmannii | reverse complement strand
ATTACCGACTTGATTAATCCTCAATGGGGATTAATCTAATAATAAAAATAATAATAATGACATGATTAATCCACAATGGGGATTTAATCCAATAACAAAATAATAAGAATGCTCTTCGCAGTTACATTATTTCAACAAAATCCATATCCATCCCTTTTGTTTTCATACATATTTCTCCTTTAAAATGCTTAATAATAGAACAAGGAGTGTTATAAGTGTATGTGGGAAAATGAAGGGAATGTAATGTATGAAAAATGATACAATGAAAGGGAAACAAATGGTTACTTTTCTATTATTTTCCATACAAAACAATAGAATTACAATCAGTAAGAAAACTACGATCGCTTCTCTATTTCAAAATTTAAATCCAATACTGCTGCTTCAAAACCCTAAGACTGTTCACTGTGCATTTTTAAATGATTAACATAATTCATTTAAAAAACGATTGTCTCAAGAAACATTCAAGAACTATAATCATATCACATCCATGGCCCAATATGGCCAAGAAAGAACAGTAGGCGAACAAAAAACTAACAGTCGATGGATGGACATAGTGAATTTGAAACCCAGTGCAATCAATATTCTTTAATCATTACATAACTTCTCAAAATCGACCAAAAAGACCCTCGTGGGTAATAAAACAATCGAACTCAGATTTTAATGTACACAACAAATATTTCTTGTTCCCAGAGTTCATTTAACAAATATATAATTTGTCAACATAGACATTCTATCGAACTAAAAACCCAACCACCTCAAGCATGATAACACATCATGACCATAACTCTTTAACATTGTCTTTCAATACTGTCATATAACAGACTATATTTATCACTGAGTGAGCTTGGTATTAATTCTAACACCATCAAGTATATAACTTGGTAAAACCCCATGACAAAAGAGATGCGAACAACAAACTTATCTGACGTTGGGTTAGTCACCCTTACATAGTTATCAAGTTTATGGTTTGTGATACCATTCATCAAAAGTAATGAGGTATGAGAGAGCAATATGGAAAACATTTCGAGGGCTTAGCCCAGAATCAAAACTTCGACCATCCTTTACCACCACGAATTTCCACAGACCTCTTCACAAACCTTTTATGATGGCCGCAAGCAAATATATCCATGATAAATACAATTAATTGATAGAAATGGGTTACAAATAACCCATAGGTGCACAATAAAACTATTTTTATATCATAGAAACAAGAAAACACCGAATACCCAAAGACGAATCAAAACCATGTCACTTCCACAATTTTTTTTTCCAACAGGTAGAGGAACATAGCAACCATAATTTCATTCAGCAAAGAGAGATATTCAACTGTGAATTAGTTTGCACACCAACACCAACACATATTTACTTCACTTGAAAACCATTACACAGTTGAAAAACCACATGCCATAAACTTTGGAAAAACATAGACTATAAGCGAATGCAAGAACCAACTTTTGATTAAAATGATGAGTAGAGAAATAATTCATGAATGGAGTAGAAATAAAATTCATACCTAGATGCAAAATGCCAAGGAGAATAAAAAAAACCTGATTATTTCTTCCAAGCCCCAACAATACAGAAGCAATATGAACCCAAAAAATGACCAAATGCGAACATAGCAAGGGTGGCGAACATTGAGGTAAGTTAGAGCGATGTGCAATTACTGCACATTGTATCCACATGTACTCCATCACCCATAACCCAGTACGAGTGCGCTAGCACATACAACACATAATCCACCATAGCCATACCAAATTTAATGCAAGTCGGATACACCACCCTTTTACTTTGTTTCCAACTTAATGTGTGCGCCAATAATTTTTGCACCAATATATTATATGTCCACACTTACTAAGGAAGCCATGCCCTAAACATATGACTTTTAAATTTAAACAATGGTGCATAACCCTTTAACATTGAATCATTGTAACACAATGCCATAACCATATACAACTTCAAGTCTAGAGTTTAAATTCTCATTCAAACTATGTGCAACATAATAGAACTGTATTGATCATCAGAGCAATATCATATCTCTTTTAATCAAATCACCAATAAGCATGTTGTTTTCCATTTTGTTTTAAGAGTTATTTCGAGACAATAGACTGTAGAGCTTATTTCGCAACCAAGACATGAGAACATAAAATACGATTCTTCCTTCATCATATTCACACATGGGGTCCCACCTATCTAGTATATTATTAATTATACATAAATAATAAGGCATTGCAACCAATTTTCATGCAGGTACCTATGTTGTGCTTTTGGGCGTAAAAAAACTAATGATTCCACAGGGAAATCTATTTCCAGCAGATTAAGAACTCAGAATGTTCGGTTTCGCAGGCTAGAGAAAAATAATTACTTAAGAGAATAGTTATGCAACAGGGAGAAAAATATGGTTTAAGGGAAATAATGAGGCAAGATGTTTTGAATAACTCAAGGAAGTGGTACCTATGAGGGGTTTTGGCCTTGTATTCATAACATTTTGATGCATGAGCATTGCCAGCAAGCACACGTGGAGGGACAACTCAATGCCTCGATGTGCTGTTGAATCATTTCAGAATCTTAATCGTTGGCGTTTCCTGCAATTTTGTTTAAATGATTGAAAACTGAAGAGGATCAAACGCTTGGGAGCCGAGTGATCATAAGTGATCTGGGAGTTTCACTCCTAGTCTTTAATGTAGAAGAACTTAGGTAGCAGTTAGTTTTTTTTTTAAGAAGTTGAGTAGTCAGAGGGAACCCTAAGAACCCCCTGAGATAATAGATGTTTGGTATGCCCGAAGGAGGCTGCTGCAAGTTAGTAGAAGTTTGTTGTGATTTATTTGTTTCTAAAATTTGTTTTCATTTTATCATAGTTGTAGCCATTTACTTTTGAATGAATATAACAGAGGAAAATTGATCCAATGCATGGTGTTTCTACAATTTACAATTCCCTGCTATTGTATTTTTCATGAATGAATGAGTTATGTTGTTGAATACCTGAACCTGTGAAGTGTTTAGATAAGTTTCAATTGTTCTCTTTCGTTCAGTTCATGCAAGGTGTGCATACAATCCGCAAGGAGTGCGTTGACAGAGTCTATTTTGACTCCTAAGTTCAGAAGAGATAAACACGAAACTTCCCTTTGCAAGGAGTGCAAAGAGACTGCTGCAAGGTGTGCACAGTCGTTGCAAGAACTTAATTATTGCGTGAGAACATGTTGCAAGGAGTGCATAGATTCAAAAATTGACTAAGTGTTAAGAATGGGACTACGAAGTGCAAGGAGTACGTAAATAGATTTCTTTTGAAGAAATCACCAAGTCTGGATTTTGTCAGAGATTCTGAGTTCACGAGGAGTGCGTCAGAATCAATCTCAGGAGAGACAACGACCAAGAATCAATGGAGAAGAGGAAGTCTATTGAAGGTTGTGAAGTGATGACTGAGATCCATTCATAGGGGTGATATCGTCCCAAGCCATCGGATCTGGGAAAATTTACGCTGTTGTTAATCACGGGTTCTTTCGGGGCTTCGCGGATCGGAGAATTCAAAGTATTGAAGAGACAAAAATCCCGAAACCCGAAGTAAATCTAGACCGTCAGATCCAGAAGTGTTGATTTTTCATAAGCTAGGTTAAACATGTAGTTCATTTAATTTCATCATGTCTTAACCATAAAAAAGAATGTTGCAGCAACCAAGATCAGAAGAAGAAACACCATGCACAAGAACACAAGAAGTATCCCGGGAAACCCTTTTCAATAAGGGAGAAAAACCCAGCCAAATCCTTTGGTATAATTTTCAAGAGAAATACCTTTACCACCAAGAATATCATAGCACACAAGAGGGTGCACAAAACCCTAGAAATCCAGCTCCCAAGAGAGGTGCGCAACTTTGACTAAGAAGTGTACTTGCTGAAATTTCCAAAACTCACAAGTGTGTGTGTGTGTGTCTACAATGAAGGATTTCCTCTTACTTATATTATACTTGTCCTATCAACTAAAGTGTCTTTTGTCACAATAGGGACGACTTGTCTTAGATATATTATATATTTATTATTATAATAATCAATATTAATATTACTATTAATACTGCTATTAATTATCTTTTACAGTTTACCTTTAGACACAATAAGGTAGGGCCGACCTATACCCTTTACACAATAACTAGGGTTACAGGTAGGTCTGACTCTTGAACAATATATAGCAAAGGATATGATACACCCACTAGTGCTCATCCACTAGGGGCACATCCATAGGGATGCCATGGACTTGATTCACTGCATTACACAGATGGACCAAGTCTTCACACGTTCACTTGTGCTTGTCCATAGGCACGTCCGCTCTACATATCTACTTTCCCATTTCCACCAAAAAGAGGATCATCTGGAGTCTTCTCGTCAACTCTACTTCTATTTAGAGGATGCCATCACATCATCTTCATTTTTGTTCTCATGATGATGTGCGCAACGCTTTTGGGATTTTCCACGTTCACCTTGTGCTTAGCCACATGCACGTCCTAACTCAACATATCACTTTTACATTAGATAATCATCTAGATTTCTTCTCACTCATGTCATGGAGGAGGCCATCTTTACGTTCCTAAATTTGTCCCAGGAAAGAATCACGAACCCTTCATAGGGGATTTCTCTCAGGTTTGTAAGCTGAGAGAAATACTTCACATAGATACTATGTTCCACATCTTACAGTTTTATAAGTTGGAGGATGTCTCCCATAGCTGTATTCATCAACACTCCCTCTCAGCTAGGGAGGCATTCTTCATCAAGACAAGTCTCATACCAATGTACTCTAGGTTTTTTTTGGCTAAGGTCATCCATAGTCCCTCTTAACTCAAAAGGATTTCTTCACCAAGTAAATGTTTGGTGTAGAAGTTTGCAGTCTGCTTAGGTGGAGAAAGGTACTGCAAGTATACAATTTTCTTCTACATCATATCTCTGACATAAGAAAATTTTATCTCTCTGTGTGACAATCTATTAGGAAGCTCTGGGTTATTTAAGGAGCTTTATATATGGCTCTCTGTCATCAACATAGGAACCATCTCATGGTCAAGTGGATTTTTCGGAAGTATGTGAAGCCACATTTATTCACACACTTACTGCTATATATATATATACTCTGTCTCTGGTGCACTTAAGGCTACAAAGTTATGTTTCCTGCTGCAATAGGAAACCATGGAAGACTTCAAGGTAGAACATCAACCGGAGGGACTTTTTTGGTTCATTGAAGATTTCATTGGTCATCTATCATACCTTTTGTCCCAAGAAGTAATGAATAATACTCAGATTCTTCATCTCAAATTCAGAAAATTTGGATAACACCGCTTTTTGAATATGTCATCAAGACCAGGATTTCGTCACCAATACTGTGATGATATAGGTTTGGATCTCCAATTCTTTTTTTTGAAATCCATACTTATCAAGAATCCATTTATATGATATAGTTTCCAACTCATGGATGGAGGTGTATCTGTCTCATTGGATCAGATGTTTCATCATGAACAACTCCCTCTGTTTGTGAGAACCCTCTGGCTATAGATCACAACTTGATACTTTCATCAGCTGCATGCTTTACCACATGTTTCTCTTTCTGGTCCTTGAATAATATCTCATGTACCATCTTATACTGGTATTCTTTTGTTATGGATTTTGGCCACACTGCTTTTCTTGTAGATTTTCTAAGACAAGGAGTCTTATCATCAATGAAGTGGCTCATGTTTGAAGGATAGCATGAAAAACTCTTTTTCTTTCTCAGAATGTGCCTTGAGAGGCTTGTATGTTTTTCTGCTTCTTGCATAGTGAGTCTAGGTAGGCATTTTATGCCTTGCTGCAATATCTCTGAACACATCAACTGGAGCAACTGGATCAACTGGAATAATGTCTTTCTTCCTCTGAACTACTGAAGGGGGAGAAGGTATAGTCTTACTGTTAATCTCCATCTGAGATTTTCTGGATCTTTGAAAGACTATCTCTTCTTCAAGGACAACGTTTCTGCTTGTCTCAATCTGTCTCTGACCAAGGATGTCGATCTGGAATGTCTTTGAAGATTCAATGTATCCTTTCTTTCTAAAGGATCTAACTTTGACTTCTTCTCTTTGGGTACATGAAAATACACCGGGCACCCAAATAACCTGAAGTGTTTCAATCTCAGGCTTCACTCTGGTGAAGGCTTCTATTATGGTGAAGACTCTTGTTTTGAGCATATACCGCGTCATGCATGCTTCTGCCCACAAAATCATAGAAATATTCTGATCATGCATTATTGCATTGATTGTCTCAAGGATGATTCTATTCTTCCTCTTTCTCAAATAGTTTTGACTCCATCTGAGTCAATGTGACTCCTTTTGAAGGATAAGCATCTTCCTTTGTTCTTGACCTGTCTGGAACAAGAAAACAAGAGGAACCAAAACAAGAATATCTCCTAAAGGAGAATAATGACTACATCTCTAGAATCAAAACTATTTAAGGATTGTTATCACAACTACAACACCTACTTGTAATGTAGAAAAATTTAGAAATATAAATTAGAGGAATGACAATTACAACAATCAAACCTGGAGTCTTCACTTTTAGTGTGTTTCTTTTCTTCCAAGTCTCCTTCACTCAAGATAACAAGTGCTTTCTTCAACCTATCTTTTGTACTAGGACAACATTCTATCTTGATAGAAGGTTGGGTTAGAGAACAATCTCTATGATATCAACTGTAATCCACCTAATATCTTAACTTTAATTTTGATCAAAGGTTAGTATGATGGTCATAGCTTCAACATGCAACCTAGATCAAAATAGTGTCATAAAAAATAGATGCATATCAGAATAATCAAACCTGGGTTGCATTATTCCTCTGATTGTGTTAGATCTTGAGATCCTTCTGGATCTATGGAAAGAGATCCCTTCTCCTGCAAATACCCTTTAAAGCTTAACAATTTAAACATATGTGAGTACATACCTCTGATAACATTTGCAGGTAGTGGCACCATTTGGTATCAGTGGTAATATTTACCAACTTCTTAAAAGACTTCAAGGATGACTGCAACTGGTACAACAACTGATACTTCAACTGATACTGCAACTAAAATTGATACTACAACTGATTCTGAAGCTGCAACTGCAATTGCAACTTTGGGTTTTATGAGGAAACCCTAATTTTTCAAACTTCAATTTTTGAAATTTTGATCCAGGGATAGATGCGCTGGGTTGAGGCGAGTAAGCTGGTGCAGTTAGATTTATGAAAATCCAAATTTTACCCCCTCAAACTTGACCAACGGATTTCTAGACTGGTGCTTCTGGTTTTCTGGTGCTTCTGGTTTTCTGGTACTTTTGGTTTTCTGGTACTTTGTGAAAACTAGGGTTTCACTTTCCAGGAGATCTGCCCATTGAAAAGGTGCGCCGAAGGTGCCAAAGAGTTCCTTGGGTTAGGGCACACTTTTCTATATGGTTTTGAGGCTAAAAATCTTCTTCAATAAAATCCCCTAATTTTCATGTACGACAACAATGACATTTTTCCTTTTTCTTGTGAAGAATTCTTATGCAATGGGTTCTTTCAAGACCTATGCTCTGATACCATGCTTATTTTTCATAAGCTAGGTTAAACATGTAGTTCATTTAATTTCATCATGTCTTAACCATAAACAAGAATGTTGCAACAACCAAGATCACAAGAAGAAACACCATGCACAAGAACACAAGAAGTATCCTCGGAAACCCTTCTCAATAAGGGAGAAAAAGCCAAACAAATAATTTGCTATACTTTTCAAGAGAAATACCTTTACCACCAAGAATATCCTAGCACACAATATGGTGCACAGAACCATAGAAATCTAGCACCCAAGAGAGGTGCACAACTTTGACCAAGAAGTGTACTTGCTGAAATTTCCAAAACTCACAAGTGTGTGTGTGTCTACAATCAAGGATTTCCTCTTACTTATATTAGACTTGTCCTATCAAATAAAGTGTCTTTTGGCACAATAGGGCCGACCTATCTTAGATATATTATTTATTTATTATTATAATAATTAATATTAATATTATTATTACTATTAGTATTAATTATCTTTTACAGTTTATCTTTAGACACAATAAGGTAGGGCCGACCTGTGCCCTTTACACAATAACTAGGGTTACAGGTAGGTCTGACTCTTGAAAAATATATAGCCAAGGATATGATATGCCCACTAGAGCTCATTCACTAGGGGCACATGCATAGGGATGCCATGGACCTGATTCACTGCATTACATAGATGGACCAAGTCTTCACATGTTCACCTGTGCTTGTCCACAGGCACGTCCGCTCTACATATATGCTTTCCCACTGCCACCAACATGAGGATCATCTGGAGTCTTATCGTCAACTCTACTACTGTTCATAGGAGGCCATCACATCATCTTCATTTATGTTCTCATGATGATGTGCCCAACACTTTTTAGATTTCCCACATTCAGCTTGTGCTCAGCCACAGGCACGTCCTAACTCAACATATCACTTTTACATTGGATAATCATCTGGATTTCTTCTCACTCATGTCATGGAGGATGCCATCTTTACATTCCCGACTTTTTCCCAGGAAAGAACCACAAACCCTTCATAGGGGATTTCTCTCAGGTTTGTAAGCTGAGAGAAAGACTTCACATAGCTGCTATGTTCCACATCTCACAGGTTTGTAATCTGGAGGATGTCTCCCATAGCTGCATTCATCAACAAGAAGGATGCGTGGTGACAAATTGTGAGCTTCATATAAAATATTGTGGGTTTCAATTGAGATTTGAAATTCCCGAAACCCAAAGTCCGAAGTGAATCTGGACCGTCAGATCCAGAGGGATGCATGGCAGAAATCCGCGAACTTCGAGAGAAAGAGAATGTTGAGAGTTGAGATTTTCGAAGCCCGAAGACCTGAAAGAATCACAATCGTCGATCTGCAGGAGACACGCGTCAGTGGATCATGAGATTTGGATAAAAGTAATTGAGGAAAGGTGAAGTTTGAGATTTGAGATTTCCAAAGTCCAAAATCCAGAAATGGTTAGAGCTGTCAATTTGAGGACACGTGGCAGGAGATCTGTCATTGCAGAGAAAGTGAGGTTTGAGAGTTGAAAATTACGAAACCTGAATCGCGAAGTAAATCATGAGCATTGATTTGAAAGGAGAAGATCTGAATCATTGATAGAGAGGTCCCACCTGATATCACAAGATCAATGATCACACTACATTGAGGGGACAAAAAGTGCTTAGACTTTAAGAATATGAGAGCAGGGCGCAATTGAAACCACAGTATTGGAAAAGTGAGACGTGGAAGCTAAAGGTGAATTGCGGGAAGAAAAGCGGTGTGGCCTCAAACCACTTTAGGCCATGCCCATAATCATGTTGTTACGCGAGAACATAGCCTGAGGTCACATATGGGAAACGCATAACAAAAGAGGAGATAACGCCTGGAATTGACAATTCAACAATGTGAAAGGAGAGGTTGTGGGTGCCATAGAAACTGCACCAGGAGACTGGAAGGGCATGTGTTAAATCACTAGTGATACCATTAAGGTTTTAGAGAGCCAATTTATCTATGAGAATCGAAGATCCTTGAATGGGAGGTTGAGCAACCCAAGGAGAGAAGGGGGTTTGCATCAAGTGGTATCAAATCCTGAATTCGTCTGTAGATTTCAGGAGAAGGAGACAAAGGAGATAGTCTGATACCATCAAGTGGTATAAGAACCTGAAGTTGTTTTCAGGAAGGGAAAAAGAGCTCGAAGGTGTACTCTGTGTGTGAGAGATAGTTAACACAATGCCACCAAGGAGACGTGTGGAGCCACCTTTAGCCAATCGCGCTATGGCAAGAGAAATGAGAGAGCTTCGTACAAGATTAGAGGCGATGGAGGAAGCACAGAGGAGGGAACTTGATGCTGGGGATATCAATGATGCAGAGAGTGAAGAAGTAGAAGTCGAAGAAGTTGTAGGATACAATGTTGCCAAGGAACGCTTGCTGAGAACGATTGTTAAATTGGGAGCTAGAGCCAAAGTAGACATCCCAATGTATGAAGGCAATTTGGATTTTGAAGAGTTGCTAGATTGGATAAGATCCATGGAAAAATATTTCGAGTATGAAGATGTCGATGAGGAGAAAAAGGTGAGACACGCTGTCATTAGACTAAAAGGGCATGCAACATTGTGGTGGGATGAACTACAGGTTGAGAGGAGGAGCAAAAGAAAACATAAGATAAAGAATTGGGACAGAATGGTAGCCAAGCTGAAGGATAAATTAATTCCCAAGATCATCAAATAAATATGTTTAGGAAGCTACATAACCTAGTACAGAAGGGTATGACAGTGAAAGAGTACACAGAGGAGTTCTACAAGCTAAATATCAGGACTGGACAATGAGAGAAGGATGAAGAAAAAGTTTCCAGGTATATAAATGGCCCGAGGTATGAAATCCAGGATGAGATCAACATGATGTCAATGAGGATAGTAGAGGATGCTCATCATATTTATTTGAAGGTAGAGGAGAAGTTGGTCAGGAAACAAAGTCAACAAAATAGAGGCAGAAGCCCAAGCAAAGGCAAGGGAGTTTCCCATGATAAGGCACAAAAATCCAAAGATGGGTCTGAGAAAGCCCATAATCACTCAAAAAGAGGAGGGAGTTCCTGAGGAAGACAATGTGGTGGAAGAATTTCTTCTAGAGGAAGAGGAATAAGCAGAGGAGGAGAAGTAAGGTGTTATGCATGTGGAAAGACAAGACACATGTCTTGCGAATTTCTGGAGAAGAATAAAGAAGGAGGAGGTGAACTCATATTTCTGAAGAAAAAAATAATAATATTGAAACATAAGGTCAAGAGGATGGAAGATCCATGATTTTGAGGAAGGTTCTCTTAAAACCAGAATCTAAAATTTAAAATCTAGTGCAGAGGAACAGTCTATTCAGGACAACTTACAAGATGAAAGATAGAGTATGCAAGGTGATAATTGACAGTGGGAGAATTAACAATATAGTATCCACATAGATGGTGGAGAAATTGGAGCTAGAGAAAATTGCACACCCAAATCCATACAAAGTCTCATGGTTTCAAAAAGGACACCAGGTAATGGTCACTAAACAATGTCTTGTTGAATTTAAAATAGGTGGATATAGAGATGAGATTCTGTGTGATGTAATTCCCATGGATGTATGTCATGTTTTGTTGGGAAGACCATGGTAGTTTGACAAAAATGTCATTCATGATGGGAGAAAAAATACATACACCTTGGAGAAGAATGGTAGGACACACATGTTGCTACCAATAGAGGAGAAGAAGGTAAAAGAAGAAGCCAACACAAGCATACTTCTCATGAGTAAGAAGGAAATACTGAGAGAAGTCAAGAAGGAACAAGAGAGGCAGTTTGTTGTGGTGAGGAAAACCAAAGTTGTCCTTACAAGCACTTCGATGGATGATTTTCCTGAAGAAGTTCAGGAACTGTTGGAGAATTTTGCTAACATAGTAGTGGATGAGTTTCCTAACTTATTGCCACCCATCAGAAGTATCAACCATCATATTGATTTGATACGAGGAGAAAGTCTGCCAAACAAAGAAACATATAGATTGACACCTCAAGAGAATGAGGAGGTAAGGAACCAAGTCCAGGATTTGTTAGACAAGGGTTTGGTCAGAGAGAGCTTGAGGTCATGTGTAGTACCAACTGTTTTGAGTCCAAAGAAGGATGGAGGATGGAGAATGTGTACAGACTTGAGAGCCATAAAAATATCACCGTTAGTTATAGATTTCCTTTGCCAATAATGGATGACTTAATGGATTGTTTAAGTGGTTGAATTAATGGATTGTTTAAGTTGCATACTTCAGTGAGAAGTTGAATGAGACTAAGAGAAAGTACTCCAAATATGAAAAAGAGTTTTATGCCATAATTCAAGCCTTGAAGAAATGGAGGCACTACCTAGTTCCAAATGAATTTTTCTTGTATAATGAAAACCGGGCTTTACAATTCATAACCAGACATGAAAAATTGAATCAGAGACATGCAAAGTGGATCGAGTTTATGCATAATTTTACTTTTGTCATAAAACATATTTATGGAAATGATAACAAAGTTGCTGATGCATTGAGCAGGATATGTTTGATTCTGCAGGAGTTTCAGGTGAAGACCTTAGGGTTTGAACACCTTAAGGAAATGTACAATTAGGATCTAGATTTAAAGGAAGCATACAAAGTATGTACAAATCCTATGCCGAGAGACAGGATCCAGTGGGCAGAGTATATGATTCAAGAGAGATTGTTGTTCAAGGGAAATCAATTGTGCATACCAAAATGCTCAATGAGGGATAACATTTTGAAGGAAAAGCATAGTGGAAGTTTGGTTGGACATTTTGACCATGATAAAACATTTGCACAGTTGAGCAATGCATATTACTGGCCAGGTATGAGAACATAAGTGGTAAAGTTTGTGAATATATGTAGAATTTGCCAACATGCAAAAGGTAAAAGACAAAACACTGGATTTTATCAGCCATTTCCAATACCACAGAGTCCTTGGGATGCAATAAGCATGGATTTTTTGTTGGGACTGCCAATAACATAAGGAGGATGTGATTCCATATTTGTGGTGGTGGATAGATTTTCAAAAATGGCACACTTTATCCCATGCCAGAAGACTAGTGATGCAACACATGTTTCAAATTTATTTTTTAAGGAAGTTGTTCAACTTCATGGATTACACAAAGTGTTGTGTCAGACAGAGATACCAAATTTGTTGGTCATTTATGGAGAACACTGCAGAAGAAGTTGGGGAAATATTTTTCCTTCAGCTCAGCTTATCACCCTCAGATAGATGGACAGACTGAGGTGGTGAACATAAGTTTGGGAAAATTATTTAGGAGTCTGGTTACTGGGCATCATAATCAGTGGGATCAGATTCTGCCACAAGCAGAATTTGCATACAATGACTCACCAAACAGGAGCACTGGAAATAGCCCATTCCAAATACTGTATGGAATGCAGCCAAAGTGACATTAGAAGCACCAAAGCAGAATATTTTGTTGTAGGAATGAAAAAGCTCCATATCCATATCAGAGAGCAGTTGCAGAAATCTAGCCAAGAGTACAAGCACATATTTGATCAACATCACAGAGAGCGTCAATTTGGAGTAGGAGATCAGGTTCTGGCACATCTCAAGAAAAAAAGGTTTCCAAGAGGAACATATAACAAGTTGAAGATGAAGAATATAGGGCCATGTAATATCTTAAGGAAGTTCGATGCAAATGCCTATGAGATTGAGTTTCTAGATGATGTGGGCATATCGACCATATTCAACATATTAGACATGTATCCTTATAGGGAAGATGACACAGAGAGATAAAAAGATCAGGAGAAGATTCAGTGGGAGAAGCAAATGTTGGTAGCAGAAAAAACAGAGGTGGAGAAGATCGTTAATCAAATGATTGACAAGAAGACTAGGAGGAAGACCTATTTTGAATATTTTTCCAAGTGGAAGGGGCACCCGATAGAAGATGCCAGTTGGGAAAATGAAGCTGATATCCAAAAGCATGGAAAGTCAGTGCAGGAGCTCATGGACATGAGTCCATGAATTTTTTGGTAGAGCAGTATGATGCAGGATCATCGTCAGGAAGCACACGTGGAGGGACAATTGAGTGCCTCAGTGCACCGTTGAATCATTTTAGAATCTTAACCGCTGGCATTCCCTACAATCTTGTTGAAATGATCGAAAACTGAAGATGATCAAATGCTTGGGAGCTGAGTGATCATGAGTGATATCAGATTTTCACTCCTAGTGTTTAATATAATAGAACTTAGGTAGAATTTAGGTTTTCTTTCGAGAAGTCGAGTAGTTGGAGGGAACCCTAAGAACCATCTGAGATAAATATATGTTTGGTATGCCTGAAGGAGGTTGCTGCAAGTTAGTAGGAGTTTGTTGTGATTTAGTTGTTGCTGAAATTTGTTGTTGTTTTATCATAGCTATAGCCATTTACTTTTGAATGAATATAACAAATTAAAATTGATCCAATGCATGGTGTTGCTACAATTTACAATTCCATGTTATTGTTGTTTTCATGAATGAATGAGTTATGTTGTTGAATACCTGAATCTTTGAAGTGTTTAGATAAGTTTCAATTGTTCTCTTTGTTGAGTTCATGCAAGGCATGCATACAATCCACAAGGAGTGTGTTGACATAGTCTATTTCGACTCTGAAGCTCAGAATAGATAAACACGAAACTTCCTTTTGCAAGGAGTGCAAAGAGACTGCTGCATGGTGTGCACAGTCGCCGCAATAACTTAAGTCTTTCATGAGAACCTGTTGCAAGGAGTGCACCGATTCCAAAATAGGCTAAGTGTCAAGAATGGGGCTGTGAAGCGCAAGGAGTGCGTAAATAGATTTATTTTGAAGAAATCATTGAGTCCAGATTTCGTTAGATATTCCGAGTTCGCAAGGAGTGCATCAAAATCAAGCTCATGAGAGACAATGAACAAGAATCAACGAAGAGGAGGAAGTCTATTGAAGGTTGCGAAGTGACGGATGAGATCCGTTCAGAGGGGTCAGATCGTTCCTGTTGGATCTGGGAAAAGTTACACAATTTTTAATCATGGGGTTCTTTTGGGGCTTCGCAGACTGGAGAATTCAAAGTATCGTGGAGAAAAAAAACCCAAAACCCAAAGTCCGAATTAAATCTGGACCATAAGATCCAGAAGAAAGCGTGGCGACAGATCACGAACTTCAGATAAAATATTGTGGGTTTCAGTTGATATTTTAAATTCCTGAAACTCGAAGTCCGAAGTGAATATAGACCATCAGATCCAGAGGGACGCGTGGTAGAAATCTACACACTTCTAGAGAAAGCGACAGTTGAGAGTTGAGATTTACGAAGATCGAAGACCCAAAATAATCGTAACTGTCGATCTGTGGGAGACACGCGTCAGTGGATCGCGAGATTTAGATAAAAGAAATTGAGGAAAGGTGAAGTTTGAGATTTGAGATTTCCAAATTCCAAAATCCTGAAATGGTTAGATCCATTGATTTGATGAGGACATGTGGCAAGAGATTTGTCATTGCGGAGAAATTGAGGTTTGAGAGTTGAAGACTCCGAAACCCGAATTGTGAAGTAAATCACGAGCGTTGATTTGAAAGGATCCGATATGAACCATTGATCGAGAGATCCCACCTAAGATCGCAAGATCAACAATCATGTTGCATTTCAGGGACATAAAGTGCTCAGACTTTAAAAATATGAGAGCGGGCCGCAATTGAAACCATGGTATTGGAAAAGGGGGATGCGACAGCTGGAGGTGAATTGCATTGCAGGGAGAAACGCGGTGTGGCCTCAAACCACTTTTTTCCGCACCCACAATCATGTGTTTACACAAGCAAATATATTGAGGTCACATACGAGAAAGGTCCAACGAAAGAGGAGCTAGCACTTGGAATTGGCAGTTCAACAACGGGAAAGGAGAGGTTGCGGGTGCCATAGAACATGTACCAAGAGATTGGAAGGGCCTGTGTTAAATAACTAGTGAGACCATTTAGGTTTCATGGAGCCAATTCGACTCCGAGAATCGAATATCCTTGATCGAGGAGAGAAGGGGTTCTGCTTCACATTCAATCAATACGTAACATATAATGTTTCATAAAGTTTTAAGGAGATTTTTTTTTGACATGCTCTTTTGAATCTTAGGATGGAGGTGTTAGCATTGAAGTTTACACTTTGATTGCTAAAATGCAAGCTGAGTACCCGTCAATAGGTTAATGAGGTAAGTCTTAAAATGTGGTGTCAAATGGATAAAAAACATTTCAGTAGTGTTAAACCACAAGAAATTCTAGATAAAATGCATCAACAAAAGAGGTCTTGTCTAACTTAGATTAGGGTTTTAAGGATAAATGTGGATAGAAAGAAGACTTTAAAGAGAAAAGTGTAGTAAGTCTACCACTAGCATTAGGATTTACCAGTAGACACATGAAGGAATTTTTTTTAATACAAGAACTTTTTAAATCAAATCTAAAACACTGAGAAAAGTTACAACAACATCACAATCAAACATCCATTGCAATGCAACTATAAAACATAATTTGAAGCATTCAATGATAGTAAAATTTCAGAGTGAGAGAAACAATATGGAAAGAGAGAAAAATGACTTATATTAGACAAAAATTCATCAAGTATGGTCCATAAAACCAGAGCAGGCTCTGTTACATCAATATCACCCAAAAATAGTTTTTTACATCAACCATTCGAACCCACCAAATGACTTCTAATGATCCTTTTATAGCCTAGATAGGGAATGATAGCATACAATACGAGTTTCATCCTCTAGCATATGATTCTCCCATCTAAAACTGAGGTAATTACATCTATACAAACTGAAAATAACAAACTGCTATAAAAAAGGCTAATGTTGGAAACTATCCTAACACCTTAATATGCATGATGAGGCTTCCTTTGAGCACATTCATTTTCTTTCCAGGTATCCTTCCAGCTTTAAATTAACCCTCAAACAACTGTACCATGCTCCCCTAACCATATGGAAATCGTTGATCCTCTTGAAACCATAAAAATAGGAGTTCACAACATATCCTGTAGCGCTGAATGTATCAACCAGTTCGCAACGAAGTTCACAACACTTGATTTTAGAAACTAGTTCATAGTGTGAGGCACTATGAACTTTCCTGTAGTTGCCAATTAGTCTACTAAATCCCCAAAACACCCAAAAAACCTTCTTTAGAGTTAGGGATCCCTGTAGAAATTTCATAATGTGGCGTATGAGTGAAAAACTCAACTATAAGCAACATAATTCCTCAAAATATTCAAAAAGAAAGGAGTAAGCATTTCCAAAACTGAGATTTCTTAAGGTATTTCATCCATCACTTTCTGAGCTTGGAACTCCTCCTTGTGGCATCTTGGGCCAATACATTCAAATTTCTCTTGGCTAGTTCTTCCTTAAAAGGTTGCAACTCCAATTTAAGTCTTTTGATATGAGCTTGTAAGCCTCTGTTTTGTCTGTATAAATCCTTAAGTTTCCCATGGAAAGGCATAAACCTTTTTTCTATAAACCTAGATTTATCAATAGTTTCAAGATACATATCCATAAGATCCTTCAACTGTTTCCTTTCAATCAACCCTTCTCCTTCCAAATTAGCAATTTCCTTTCTAGCCTCTTTAAGCTGTTTGTTTAGCCTTTTAAAGGTAGGGTTTTCTAGAGGATTGGTTATGTCTATAACCTAAATATGATTTTCAACAACTTCAACTTTACCTTTACCCTTTCTCTTGATGGGAGCTTCCACTATGTCCTCCTTTTCAATACTTTCTTTTGTTGCTGATGACCTGGTGAAAGGCCTTCTAACTCTAGCTTCAACTACAACAGATGGTAAGGGGAAAAATAACTTCCTTCCTTTTGTGCCTATGGCTCTAGTTGATGGAGTTTCTTTTGATTCTAGAGTTTCTTGGGTGAAACCTCCCTTTGTGGAGAGTAATGAGACCCTTCTTCTCCTGCATGTTCCTTAGTTGCTTCATCATTTTTAACAATGTCTTTTCTCTTCCTCTTCTTACTTGTCTCTGTGTGTACAATGTTGTCATCCTGAAGAGGGATCTTCACCTTGAATTGAGGAGTAGGAACACCATTCAATTGAAAGTGTGCAGAGGCAATGAACTTCTCCTGGTCAATGTTTTTCTTCTTTAAATCCTCCATCACAAGAATTTCAATCAACCTTGAGTGAAAAACACTTGTGTCAACTTCCTTGGACTTAGCCTGGACTCTGTCAGCCATTTTTCCAATTCTTCTAAACAAATACAAAGGGAGATTCATGAGATATTTTCCTATGAAGTGGAACATAAGTCTTATGTGGTACTGATAAATCATATTAAATATTCCCTCACAGGTGAAATATCTTTGGATTACCATTAACATCTTATCAAGACCTTCAATCATGTGGATCCTGGTGTTGGTCACTATAATTTATTATTTAACTAAACAATCAAGTGCTACATAAATTGTCAACCCAAGGAAGTCTGTTATTTCAAAGGTAATCACACACTTTATATGCTCAATCTCAAAAGCAACCTAGAGTTGTAGTAAAAACATATTAATCACACTTTTCCTTGAACAAACTGAAGTTCTAACTTGAATTACAGGAAAGAAACCTACCTATTGCAGAGCTCAAAGTTTAAAGAAATGATTGATTGAAGAATCCTGGATTACATTAAAATAACAACAAGATGCTGCAACATGAAAGACTAACTATTCTGTAACCAGAGAACAAGACTCTATTCCCAAAGAAGGAATCTTCAGCACTTGTTTCCGATCAGCACACTTTGTGAACTCATTGCTTAACTGAAATAATTGACACACACTGAAGGCTAACTACCTCTTAACAGAGAACAGGACCCTATTCCCGAAGCAAGAATCTTCAACACCTGTTTCTGATTAGCACACTTTCATGAACTCGTTAAAATAATTGGCATATACTGAAGGCTAACTATCTCTAACAGAGAAAAGGCCCCTATTCCCGAAGCAGGAACCTTCAGCACCTGTCCCTGATTATCAAGCTTTCATAAATTCACCAAGCAAGATTGCTAACTAGAATGATTAACAATTACCCAAGCATGAATCACATGAAAACAATGTAACAATCGGTAAAACAGATTTTCAGCAAGACAGAGTTCAATAAAGTAGTGTTTCAGCAAAACAGAGTTCAGTAAAGTAGTGTTTCAACAAAACAGAATTTAATCAAGGCATAAACAGAAATAACACTAACACACTACAAAGCTAACGGGTGAATCTTGTGAAGAAGGTGGGCCCTCCCTTCTCACAAGATTCCCCTGAAACGAAAGGAACTAGAGAGAAATGCTCAGAACAATCTTTTATTCATCTGTCAACTGTGTTACATTACAATCTGAAGTAAAACACGTCCCTCTCTGTAAATCCTTTCTTTGAAAAAAAAACCAGAAGGTCCTCTCTAATGATGATTTCCTCTTATTTAAAGAGGAGAATCCCTTCGATACAATTTGATCAACAAATTACAGGTGTACATCTGAGTCCTATTCTTAGTCAGATCGACTTTCTAAACTGGAATAGGATACCTAGTCTCCCGCAACAGAATGCTATTACAAGTGCTGAGTGAGGTGTTGCTGTTGTGGTTGGAGTAACATCTTCTTTATTTGTCTTCTTGTTACTTCTGTTGTATGTTGTTTCAACATCGCAAATCGCAGGCTATTTCAGCCACGGGATTTGCGTTCTGACTGTTTCAACAACTTGGTCTCAGGCAATAGCGATGGTTAAGGCTAGCTCAAGGTGCGGCTGTTGTGGTCAATATGTGTGAGTTGCTGTTTCAACATTGTTGACCACGGACTGTGTAACAACTTCTTCTGTGTGAGTTGCTGTTTCAGCATCGTTGACCATAGACTGTGTAACAACTTCTTCTGTGTGAGTTGCTGTTTCAGCATCGTTGACCATGGACTATGTAATAGCTTCTTCTGTGTGAGTTTCTATTTCAGCATCGTAGTCCACAGACTGTTTCAGCCACAGGGTGTTTCAGCAACAGGCCTCAATGCTAATCTGCAGTTCGAACTGTTTCAACACTTATACCTTTTTGATCAATGGTTAAGTACGAGAGTAATGTAAAATTATATGCAAAACGAATTAAACATATAGTAAAGAGAAGAGAGTTATATACCTTTGGAAAGATAGGGTGAGGTGATAATGTGAGTTTAAATGTGAGTGAAACACGGTGTAAAGGTAGCAAAAAGTGTGGGCAAAAAGGTACATTGTATGGTCCTAACACCTGGGAACTCCCTTTGATAGATTATCTCCTTGACACTCTGGTTTAAGGAATTATTTGGAGAAGGTTGCATTTAGGTTCATGGACTTAAACCACCTTTCACCAGTATTTGGTATCTTAGTAGTTGTTTCTATGGTTGCTTCAGGTACCTCAAGTTCAAGTGTCCCAACTTTAGTTTTGGTTCCATCAAAATTTAAATCAAATTCTCTAGCCACCTCAGGGCACCCCCTCTGCATCTTTTGGAAGATATTAAAACATCCCACTCTTTGGAAGAATTCCTTGATCAAGGTTTCAACAAAAAACAACTGCATGTCATAGGGTTCATTCCTCACAATTCCCCCTCCCTTGTGAGCCTTCTTCTGCTGTGGAGTATCCATTGGTGTCATAGGAAGAAAACTTAACCACCAATTTGAGTGATGCAAGAGGCAAAATATATAAATAGAGGACTTAGGGTTTGGGAGGATGATCTTTCTCACATAATATTTCTGTCTAAGGATTTAGTGTTTGTCAACCTATTTGAATTTAGGGCTTAAGAAAAAATGTCTTATAATCAAGGAGATGAAAGAAGACTAGACAGAAAAATGAAGATATAAGGAGACAACTTGCTGTAAAAAGATTTTGTCCAAAACCTCACTATTATATTCAAAAATTCATCATAACTTTACCAACAAAAGTATTTTCAATTTAAAAAAGATAGACCCAAATCTAAAATGGATATCTTGATGAAAAATAGCTGGTAAAAGGTTGGAGACATGTGATTAATAGTGCTAGGTAATTGCACATAGTTTGTAGTGCCAAAACAAGGGATTCACAACAGAGTTCGTAGCATAAGCAGAAATGGCCAAATATGGGATAGGCAAGGTGGCTTGACAACAAGGTTTGTTTAAATTTTGGTAAAAAGAGGCTGAGATCATGATAACATGAGTAAATAGGATATTTGGTAGCGTGGATCACCAGTTTGCAACACCTAGGAGAAGAAATGATAAACACAGACTTTACTGTCCTTCAACATAGATAAAATTACTCATGGAGTACCTGGAGGATGAGACTTCAAAAATGATATGCTTGAGCCTGAACGAATTCGTCTGCAGATGGTCTAACCTCCAACTCACCTTCACCAGCCAGTTCACAACACTTTCTGTAGTGCCTGTCTAAAAGCACCAGTGTTTGCAACGCCGAGGTAAAAGTAATTTGAAATCTTGGAAAAACAGTTGGAAAAACTTTAATGATGAAATCCCATGCTTTTTATTTTTAAAACATCAATGCTGAAAACAAGGATATCGACTAGCAAGGCTCATGAGTGAAATTATGGTGATGAAATCATAATTTACTTGGGAATGCACTGCAAACTATCTTATGAGATGGCAACGTACAAAAAGAACATGATTTGACTCTCTAATTGGTAAAGGGAAAAAGTGGAGGGGTTTTAGTACATCGCGGAAGTGGTGACATGTCAGGGTGGTGGTGGAGGCATAAGAATGCTAAAGGTGATGGTTTGTCTAATCTTATCATTAAGATCAAGATATAACCTAATGATAATAGGTCAACACCAACACTAATTTATTTGTGCTAACACCCAAAATGATTAGAAGGAAGAGGACAAAATTCAAAAATTAAAAAAATTAAACAACACGAATGACCAAAATCACAAAACCTAAAGATTGAATTGACCCAATAAATTCCATGTGATAACAGGAGGGAAGAAAGGGATATCAAAAATAGGGAAGAAGACAAAATCAACTATCCTACAACAATGCTGAAAGCAAAAATAATTTTAGTGATGTCTAAAAGGAGGACCTTGTGACAACTGTGTATGTCTTATTTTTTTTATTGATCAACAATACTTACAGAAGGACATTGTCATGGAAAAGATGATCCAGAGTTTATTTCTAATAAAGTTAAGAAAATAAAATAACATAAATTAAAAACTCAACAAACCAAAGTAAGAAAGAAAACAGTAAAACAAAACACTTTATACAAAAAAAATTCTAAGCAAGTGTTGATAATGAGGATGGTTCCATGTAATGTTTCAAGTGGGAACCATTAGTGCTGTAAGAGAAAAATCTCTCTTCCAAATCCTTTAGAAGGTATGAGTTTGCGCCTAGGACAAAAGCGATTTTAAAAGGACCTAGCCATAGTTTTTGGAATTTTGAGTGTCTTCCTCTCTCAACATGAGATGAGTCCGATAGTTGGACTTTCTCATCAATCTTAAATCCACCAACTTTTTCTCGTCTTTTAAAATATTTTTTTACAGTTTGATGTCGTCTTTTTATGTTCTCTAAGGAAAAATTCCTTTGCTCTTCCAAGGCCAACAATGCATTTATTCTTTGGAGAACATTGGAGTAACTTAATTCTTCCACTTGTAACATCAACCGTAAGAATAAAATCTCCATTTTAGTAGGAAGAATAGTCTCTTGGCCATATGCAACCTAAAAAGGAGTACAACATGTGCTTTCCTTGGTGGTTGTGCGATCTTCCTAGAGAGCGTAAGTGAGAAGTGAGTGCCACTAGTGAGGTTTATCTTCTATGATCCTAACCAGATTCTTGTTAGTGGACTCGTCTTTCCCATTTACCTGGGGGAAATAAGTAGATGAAGTGAAATGTTTGACCCCTAATTTAACTAGAAATTGAGTTAACTTTGCAGAAATGAAGGCCGGGCCATTGTCCGTAATAATTTCCAGTGGAATTCCAAATATGGAAAAGATATTAGTTTCTAAAAAATAAATTACCTACTCATCTTGCGTGTGCTTAAGAGGGACAACCTCATTCCACTTAGTAAAGTAATCAGTGGATGTTAGAATAAAAATATGCCCTGCAGAAAACTGAGGATTAATAGGACCAATAAAGTCTAGAACCCATTTAGAAAAAGGGAAATCCGGGAGGACAGGTTGTAAAGGAATGACAGAGAGATGTTCTTTCCCAACAAAGTTTTGGCACTTATTGCAAGATCTTGTGAATTTGTAGGAATCTCGAAATGTTGAAGGCCAATAGTATCCATTTCTTATGATTTTAAAGGCAATACATTTAGCATAAAAATGGCCACTGATGTGAATGAAAGAGTATGATGATCCATGAATTTCATGTAGCAATTTATGTGCTTCCTCATCATTCACACATCGAAGTAATAAACCATTAGTAGACCTTCTAAACAAGAAATATCCCAAAATGATATACATGGAAGATTCGAAGCAGAGTCTTCTTCTCTGGCGAGGATCCAAGTTATCTAGGCAGTTTTGATGTTGCAAGTAATACACTAGATTTCTATACCAAGGATGTTCAACTATAGAAATATTTTGATTTTCAATATAAAACAAAGTTAAAAGAGGATTATCCTGGTCATCAAGTTCTTCACTTGGATCAGGGTGTTAAGCTAAGTGAAGGGATACGTCTCGTCCCTTGATCATTTTTCAAGTCATGATGGTTAAATCATGCTCTTGAATTTTGCCAAGACAATGTACAAGTTTCCATGAAAGTTAAGTTTTTGAGAGAAGAAACTTGACAGTTGGAAAAGGGCTTCTTACCTGCGTATGTTTTCCCAAAATAAAGTGGCAAATTTTTTCTATAGCCTTAACATGAGGAAAATCATGTTTTCAAATAAAAGTATTTGATTTCATCATCTGATAAACTTTGGCTCATGTATGCTACCAATTTTTTGTTGTTTTGGTCATCATTCTATAAGAGGATAGTAGAAATTGATTCCTCAGTGGCATTAGTATATATGATAAAATATTTCTCAAAATCTAGTTTTTCCAAAACCGGTGCATAGCTGATTGTTTTCTTAATCCTAAGGAAAGAATTTTAGATTTCATATGTCTAAGAAAAAGAATTATCTTACTTCAGAAGATTATGATTTTTTTAAACCGTGACAACAAAATAAGGAACAAACCGATGTAAAAAATTGATAATTCCCATGAAAGCTTGGACTTCTTTCTTGGAGGTGGGGGTAGGAAGGTTCAAAATAAAAACAATCCTTTCGGGATCAATGCTTAGTCCTGAATCATAAACAATATGACTGAGGCACTTTCCCTTGGTAACACCAAAAATAGACTTGGAAGGGTTTAAAGAAATGCCAAATTTTCTGCAATGCATGTGAAATTTCCTAAGATGACCAAAATGATCCAATCGGTTCTTTGAATAAATAGTCAAATAATCAAGATAAACTTGGATAATTTTACCAATCAGATCGTCGAAAGCTATTTGCATAGCTCTTTGAAAAGTGGCACTCGCATTAGACAAGCCAAAAGGCATACATTCATAAGAAAATGTGCCCTAACGTGTAGTAAATGTGGTTTTATATATATTAGTCCTCTTTACGCTGATTTGATTATATCAAGAAAAACCATCAAGTAAGGACATCTTTTGTGACCCTACAACCCATTGTAAAACCATTTCCATATTAGGGAGAGGGAAATGATCTTTAACACTTGCTCTATTCAATGCACGAAAATCAACATATATTCGTATCTGACCGGTTGTCTTCCTAACATGAACCAAATTTGAAATCCACTCGGAATACTTAACTGGAAAGATTATACCAACCTTTAATAATTTTTCCAACTCTTTCCTAATAGTAGCTTTGATTGTAGGGTTAATAGGTCTTTGTTTTTTCCTAACTGGTTTGACCCCTTCCTTTATAGGAATGGCATGTTATATGAGAGCAAGATCAAAACCACGAAAATCCTCATATGATCATGCAAAAACATCTTGAAAGTCGTGGAGTAGTTGTATGAATTTCTCCTTTTCTTCGTAAGAACATTGGGGACCTAATTTAACAATCTTTGGATATTCGGGTGTCCCAAGGTTCAAGGAAATGGTATCACCCACTTTCCTTTTTGAATCCTCTTCCTTATGTATCTCTTTGTTGCTTACATCACTCGATGAAAATGAACTTTCGAGAGGAGTCAAGCCCTTAGGAAATTTATCACCTACAATGGATATGATTTCCTTGGGCCTAAATGGTTCATTTTGTATGAAAGTGAAAATACATTCATCACTTGGGAATACCTACCATGATTCCACATTATCAGGGATATGAGGACGATATAAAGATTGAAACGTACAGGGGATGCTTATGTCGGGTAGGGGATGCTTCAAACACCGCTAACCTATGAACCATTGAATTGAGTTCCTTATTAACACGAGTGATGTTAAATGATAACAGGTTTGAAATGAGCATCCAAACAACTTGGGTATAACATTTAAGCAACTTGTTTCTAGGTGAATAAATTTTACGTACAAGGTCACAACAAGTTCGGAATCACCAAAGACTGTAAGGTGGACACAAAAAAGGTTATATGTATTTTTGATGCCTAACAATAAGGCTTCAAACTCAGTAATGTTGTTTGTGCAAGCAAAATCTCACCTATAAGATAAATTGTGAATTTTACCTATATGAGAATATAGAATAATGCTAGCTCCATTACCTTCCTTTGAGCATGAGCCATCGAAATGCATGTGCCACATGCCATTGCCAAAATCAATTGGTTCAAGGATAGTGTCACCCTCATCAACAAAGATGGAGTATACTTCCAAATCTTCCTCAATATAATTTACGTTAGGTTGGGGAACACTCTCTATGTATGGTGAAATTATTACTTCCCTTAGGACTATAATGTTATTTCCATTCCTAGGGACAGATAGATGTATTCCATCATGTGAAATATATCCACCCATTAATGGTTTCTAGTATCTTCCTAAAATGATTGAATAATTACTTACTGGCATATCAATTACATGGATACTGAGGGTTGTTCTTATTTCAGGATGCACACATAGAACTAAGGTTACATCTTTGATTTCACCTATAGTTGACTGTTGCAGACTGTTATAAGAGAGCATGCTTCTATAATTTTCATTAGTGCATGACAAGACAAGCTCTTCCATAATAATTTTTTACATTACACTTGGACCAGACCCACCATCAATTAGGCAACAATGAGCTATTTTATCAACAATTTTTACAGAAATATAAAAAGGGGTATTTTTTACATGTTTCCTAAAATTATTTACACCTATTTTATTTACATTTGAATCCTCTTCTTTTGACTCTTAAAAAATATTGGCTATAGTCTAAACTTTACCTTACATAAAATTCTTGAGATGATTTTGTTCTTTAGGGACGACAACCATGTCCAAAAGAGTAGCATCGAACTTGATATTAACCAATTGATTAAGGATGTTGTATTTAGAATAAGGAAGAGGGGAAGGCATTCCTTGAGTTTTCAGAACTCTGACAGCTTGTGTATTAGTGCTCTGAGAAGACGTGCTTGGTGTGGAAGAAGTACGAGGAGGGTCATATTTTCCCTTGGCAGTATAAGATTTGTTCTTGGTATTGATTATCATAACATCCTCAGGTTTGACCTAGTCTAGAACCACGATTGTGGTATCGGGCCTCTTTCCAAAGACATTATCTCTGACATTTTTCTTAACTTCGCAAGTACTTTATTCATGATTTTCTTCACAGAAGTTACACCAACTGTGAGACATAATGGAATTTGGATGAAAGGTATTTTCATTAGTATTCCTAAAAGGCATTGAGGAATAAGAAGAGGCGATAGGGGTGGGCGAATAAACACTTCCCTTTCGTTCGTAGGCTATCATCCTATTTTTCATATCGTGTATGAGTTGTAGGAGAGAAGACATATCTAGTTTCTTGACCGATACCCCTTTAGGGAGACCCGTTCTTTCAAGTTGATCTTCATATTCTAGACAAGTATGAAGAGGGGAAAAAATATTGTCTATAGCATTTTCTTCGAGCCTATGACGATAAGAGGAAGGTAGCGCATTATAATAATGCATGAAAGCAGATTGGTTTTGGGGACAAATTAGTTCAGGAATTTGATTGTATAATTTGGTGAAGTGTAGTATAAAGGACTTAATGGTTTCACCATCCTTATAGGAAATATTGTTGTATTCCATTAACTGCTCTGTCGAACTTTTGGACTGTCCATAAGTGGACTTGAACCAATAAACCAATTCTTCCCATGTGGAAATAATTTTAGGAGGGAGGTGAAAACAATCTGTCACAACTTTCCCTTCAAGGGAATTAACAAATAAGCACATGTAACTATTATTATCGTTGGCCTCGATGTTATGAAAAGCATTCAAAAATTATACTAGGTGTTCATTTGTAGAAACATTATTATTCCCCGAGAACTTCGGTAATGAGTTAGTGGCGGGTGCCGGATTCAAGGGAGAAGACACGTGCCATGGAGTGGTCGTAACATCTTCTTCAAATTGGAAAATCCCATATTTATTTATCAATTTAGTAGGATTGGTAGTGTATTGGACAAGAATATGATGGCTGTATATACTAGCAATTACTGACGAAGCAAAAGGTTGGGAGGAGGAGGCACCTCCGGTTCCACTACCACTACCTGCATATGTCATGTTGAAGGTAATAGGTATATGTGATGAAGGTGAACTAGAAAGATGTGAACAAATTCTCTTTAGATAACTTCCTTGAGTTGATATAACGACTTTCCTTCTTCCTATTTCAAAAATAGGAATAGATTCAATGGAAAATCCTCTTCTTCTTCGAGAGATACGAGGATTTGAGGGCATGAAAAGAAAAACCAATGACTTAGGAAAAGAGAAGTTACTGTTGATTTTTGGGCTCCTTTTCTTGGCTTCCCAACGTTCACAAATACTTATATCTCTTTCAACTACTTCCCAAGAGAATTCAAGTTCAACTCGAGTGCTAGCAGTTTCTAAAATCATGTTGAACACGGTTAAGGCAATTCTATTTTGGTCGTTAAGACCGTTTCCAATATTGGGCTGTCTTGTAACAAGTGCTATCATGGAAAAATCATTCAAGGAGTATTTAAACAATTTTTTTTTTTTTAAAGATAATCGTGAATACAATCAACCAGAGAGATATGGAATACCTCCCTATTATGGTTGCCAAATAAATGTTGAGGAAAAGGTATGGAAAACCTTACTCAAGCATTTTCAGATCTTGTCGGGATAAGACAAGATATTTGGGAATGTTATCCAGGGTTTATAGCCTCAAAACAATCACTTAATACACAAGTATTAATTACAGAGGACCAAGGATGGTTTTTATGTATTGTGTATATCAATGCAAAGAAGTAAACTTTAAACAAAGTTACATGAATGTGTACAAAAAATATACAAATGTATATATGGATATCAAAGAAAAGGAATGAACCAAATCATTAAAACAAATGTGTGAGAGTGAAACAATACTCAAAATTTTCATTTATTTCATTATGAGATACAAAACTGAGTCGTCTCTACAAAACCCTGCGAGGGTAGGGACCAAATTAAAATTTAGAAGCCTTTGATGGCCACCATACAAAATATTGACAATTAAGAAGAAAACTGAAGCTAAATATCTAGATCAACTTGCTACAAAATGATGTCCCTTGACTCTTCAATGTATTCTTTATCAGTCACGAAACTCAATTCATGCACTAACAAAAATACACATAATATCAAAGATAAATCATACACCTTGAAAACATGCTGCTGAAATATGTGATTTGGTTTTTGAATCCTGCTACCTTCAATCAGACCCTGCTGTCATCAAGAGGATTAATCTATCTAGTAAACTCAAAATGAATGAAAGTTGAAAGTATCTCACTAGTATAGAGCAAACCTTATGGTTGTAGTTCTCCTTCTATTCCTCCCCTTTGTCTCTTCATCTCATTGGGCTTTTATTCCTCTTCAATAAGTTAGGGTAGTTCAACTACCTTTCTTTAGTTAAGTCAAATTAACTTAACTAATTAGTTTGAGACAAACAAATAATAATAATATATAAATAAGGGTCTTAAATAATAACTAAATAGGTGGGACCCCTTGTGACTCCCACTTATTTATTTTTATAATAAAAAATATCCAAATAATTTAATTCAAAACATCTCCTTCTAACTCTCACTTCATATATATACTCAAATAATAAATATCAGCAAAATGTAATATTATCTTGTCCCCCAAAATAACATCATATCCAAGCTGTCCAATAAAAAATGCTCAAATGAATGATGCTGTCCAAAAAAATGTCAAATATATGCTTGTTGTTCAAAACTTTATCAAAATAAAAATACCGTCTTCAATATATAAAACAACCTCAATCATCAAAATCAATATTTACTATGTGAGGCATTGGGCCTCTTCTCACTGTTGTGCCCTTTTGATTTCTCCGTGGCAGACTTTGAATGGTTAGAACCTTGATGTTGAATGACACTAATAACATGAGAACAATCATCCTTAATATGAATGCAAGAGGAGACTAATTTGGAAGACTCTATGGATGAGATGGAGTGAGTGGTCATTTCTTTTCCCTTGTCCTGCATGGTCTTGGGGACATCTATTTTTAATCTTTTACTGGAATGCGATGACTGAATAAGTGAGATAGCAGGATCAACTTGGGTAAATGATTTTTTGGTGGTGGAGGGGGTAATGTCAATGACACAGTGGGCCAACCGTGGTGGTGAACAACATGTTGGTGGACAATCTTCTGCCAACCATTGTTGGTGGGTGGTTCTATTTGTATCAATACATGAGGAGGCTCTGGGATGCCAGAAAGGTTCTGATGTGCTTGGAAGGGTGGAATTTTAGGTCAGGGTTGAAGAATCCCTTGGCCTACAAGGTTGACGAACCCAACTTGGAAAATATGGTTCAATTCCTGGGGGTCGACATAAAATTGTATGGAGAACTGAGGTCTTCTATGACCCCTTTGCCAATTTTCTCGACCTCTTTTACCTCTTCCATTACTACCTCTACTGAAAAGTCTCATCATGTAGCAATATTCAATCAATCATGAAAATTTCTTAATAATCCATGCATGAAACTCTACCTAAATAAAATCGAAAGTTGGCTCTATTATCCACCACATAACACATGCAATCCATCCATTAAAACTTCATTAATCAATTTCCATTTGAACACAGAATGATAGGGTCATTGGGAATATGAGGGGTTTGTAATGTACAGAAGATGGTAGTATGGATGGGACAAGATAAAAAGTATTGTTCAAGCAATCAAATAAATAATCAAACAATGTATATATCCAACTCTCAAACATCAGTCATCAAGTAAACTCCATATCCATCCCTTTTGGTTTCATACATATTTCTCCTTTAAAATACTTAATAATATAACATAGATTGTTATAAGTGTATGTGGGAAAATGAAGGGAATGTAATGCACAAAAAATGATGCAATGAAAAGGAACCAAATGGTTGTTGTTCTATTATTTTCCATACAAAACAATATCATTACCATCAACAACAAAATTACAAACGCTTCTCTGTTTCAAAATTTAAATCCAATACTGCTGCTTCAAAACCCCAAGACTATTCACTGTGCATTTTTAAATGTATTCAAAGAATTCATTTAAAAAACGTCAGTCTCAAGAAAAAATCAGCATCTATAATCATATCACATCTAACTCCCAATATGGCCAAGAAAGCACAATAGGCCAACACCAAACGAACAGTCGACGTATGGAAAAAATGAATCTGAAACCTAGTGCAATCAATATTGTTTAATCATTACACAACTTCTCAAAATCAACCAAAAAGACCCCCATGGGTAATAAAACAATCAAACTAATATTTTAATGTACATAACAAATATTTCTTGTTCATAGAGTTCATTCAAAAAATATATAATTTGTCAACAGAGACATTCTATCCAACTAAAAACCCGACCACCTCAAGCATGCTAACACATCACGACCATAACTCTTTAACACTGTCTCTCAATACTGTCATATAATATATTGTATTTATCACCGAGTGAGATTGGTATTAATTCTAACACCATCAAGTATATAAATCGACAAAAACCCATGAAAAAAGAGATGCGAACAACGAATTTATCCGACGTTGGGTTAGTCACCCTTACACAATTATCAAGTTCAAGGTTTGAGATACCATTCATCAAAACAAATGAGGTATGAGAGAGGAAGAGGGAAAACATTTCGAGGGATTAGCCCCAAAAAAAAATTCGACCATCCTTTACCACCACAAATTTCCACATACCTCTTCAAAGACCTTTTATGGCGTCCACAAGAAAATATATCCATGATATATACAATTAATTGACAGACATGGGTTACAAATAACCCATAGGTGCACAATAACACCATTTTTATATCAGAGAAACAAGAAAACATCCAATACCTAGAGACTAATCAAACCGAGGCCACTTCCACCACAAATTTTTCCAACAGGTAGAGCAACAGAACAACCATAATTTCATTCAACAGAGGGAGATATTAAACTGTGAATTAGTTTGCACACCAACACCAACCGATATTTACTTCATTCTAAAACCATTACACAATTGAAAAACCACATGCCATAAACTTTAGAAAAACACAGACTATAAGCAAATACAAGAGCCAACTTTTGATTAAATTGATGAGCAAAGAAATAATTCATGGATGGAGTAGCAAGAACATTCATACCTAGATGCAAAATGCCAAGGAGGATAAAAAAAATCTGATTATTTCTTCCAAGCCCAAGCAACACAGAAGCAACACCAACCCAAAAAATTGACCAAATGCGAAAATAACAAGGGTGGCGACCACCGAGGTAAGTTAGAGCAATGCGAAATTACTACATGTAGTATTCACATTTACTCCATCACCCATAACCCAGTACGAGCGCGCTAGCACATACAACACATAATCCTCCATAGCCATACTTGTTACAAATGAAATTTGCACACCTAGGTACCTCGCCTTAAGTGTCGTAAGTGTCATATAAGTGTTTCATACACCTTGACACCATGGAATAACCAATGTCACAATCCCTATGCAATGTGGAGGAGGGATATATCACA
>ML837505.1:18291-39558 GCA_009831015.1 Picea engelmannii | reverse complement strand
CATACTTGTTACAAATGAAATTTGCACACCTAGGTACCTCGCCTTAAGTGTCGTAAGTGTCATATAAGTGTTTCATACACCTTGACACCATGGAATAACCAATGTCACAATCCCTATGCAATGTGGAGGAGGGATATATCACAAGAAGTCCAAAATACTAAGTGCACATGAATTATTATTAATATTCATGAAAAATAAATTAATTAAGTGTGAGGATCCACCTCACATGTGGTTTCCTATTTTTTAGGGAAGGTGGAGGATCTCATGGATGGTTGAAATATTTCCTCCTTAAAATCCTTCAGAGATATTTCCTCCCTAAAATCCTTAAGATATATTTTCTCCCTAAATATCTTAGAGATCCCTTTTTTAGTGGATCTGATGAGAGATCCCCTCCATGGTGGTTAAGCCTCCAAATCCTATATAATGAGGAATCTCCATGGAGAAAGGGGAGACAAAGGAGTTTAGAGATACCAAACTTATGATCTCATGAGAAGAAGAGAGATAAGTTTAGAGATACCAAACTTATGATCTCATGAGAAGTGGAGAGAGGAGAATAATTAGTGAAAAGTATTGTCATTTGGACTGTGGATCATTCGAGCAAGGGGTCGGACAAGGAGAGCTTGGTGAGGCTGCTACATCTGCATCTACACATTGTAAGAAACTTTTTTTTTTCTCATTAATACATGTGGTTGGCTTGTTTCCTTCAACATTGTGTACATTTGCATGAGCTTTTCTCTTTGGATGAATCTAGTTTTAAACTAATCACAGTAGAATAAGAAGTATGCTTTGTCTTCGTGGTTTATTGGATTGCAGAACTTGTTGAAAGGCTTGGGGATCAAGGCTCAATTTGAACAGAGCGAGGAAAAATGCCGTAAAAATGTACTCATACTCTTTTCCTCTTCTCTATCAAATAATTTATCTATGTTTAAAGGAATGTCAATGATAAAAGTTATCACGTTTCTGTCTTGGTCATAGGGGTCTGAGATCCAAGAGGGTATTCACATGTCCACAGGGGAATTTTCCTACAACAAAAATTGGCGAATCTGCTGGGGATAGACATTGATTTGTATTTCCTTGGATTGTCCCTACCCTTTTCCCACCTTTTAAATCAGTTTTACTGTTTGTTTATGATTTGTTACCTTTCTCCCATCTTCACTAGCAATTTCACCAATTTCTGTGCATTCTTGGTGAGTTTTTTGGCATTTTTTGGCTCTGTTTTGAGGTTCCCGGAAGATCAACGCCCCCTTGTAGGCCATATCAGAGCACTGATCTATAATCAGTTCTCCCCTGCATTTATTTATAGAGCATTGCAACGCTCTGTACCCTTGAGACAAGGAACGCTGGTCTCCTTCTTAGAGGATTTGTGCCTTCTTCTGCTTAGATTTTTTCAGCTTGTTTTGTGGAAGTATTTACCCAGAATATGTATGTTCATTTGTGAAGTTAATTATATTGATATTTGGTTCTTATAACTCTCTATTTTCTTGATTGGATCTTGAAACTTTTCCAGAAATGTGAAATTTCCCTTTCTAGTTGCTTGTTTTGTCGGGACAGTTTGAGTGATTTCTCTTTCTCCCTGTCTTTTCTTGGATTCTTCTTTGCATTTTCTTGTACTCATTGAATGTTTGTCAGTTTTTGAATCCTTGGTTGAGTTATTGTTAGAACAAGTTTCTACTTGTTTTCTTTCATTTCTCATTTCTTTGAGTGGATTCTTTGTTTGAAGCCCTTTTTTTCTTCGTGTCTTTTGCATCTGCATTTGACTCTTTCTTATGATTGAAAGTTGTGTCCAGCATTGAAGGATTTTCATTTACTTTATTTATAAATTAGAATCAAACAACGACTATAATTTCATTTTTTCTTTTGGGTAGTGAAACTAGCTTGCATTTGAAGTAGCGAAATTGCATGGTTTTTGGCATTTTGGGACATTGTGCATCTGGGAATGATAAACATTTTATCCTTCTTGTAATATAGATTTCATTGAATTTAAATATTTGCATTCTAATTTATTTACATTTTCTAGATTCGGTCAAAATATCATTTAGTCCACGAAATTTTCCTCTTGAGTAAACAACAACCTTAAAAAACAAGCGCTAAACTAAAATTTATTAGACATTTTTACATTTTCTGGTAGCAAACCTACATTAGCTTAGGCTGCAGGGCTTTGGAATAGGTTGAAAGGATAAATTTCCAAAGTTGTCAAACAAACTTAGCATCCTTCTATAGGGAGAGTAAAATCCAATTTTCGTATAAGCGTAGCTAGGATCCCCCTCTCACACAGGGTTTACGCACGAGGTCGCGTTCGAGAGAGCCACAAAGATTATCCCTCCACGGTTTAACCATTTGTAGTAGTAAGATCATATATTGTGGGTTCTTTTTGAGGTCCAACTGTCTTCATTTGGTCTCGGTGCTTCGTGAATTTCAAATCCGTTCGAGGTCCTCTGGAGTTCTACCGGTCCAACTGTCCTCAGTTCTCTCGAAGGATTTCAGACTTGTTATCCTGCCCATACGTTTGGACTTGACTGTCGACTGTACTCGCCCATAAGATGACTATGAGTTGGTGACCTTAGTAGCCATAATCCTTAGGGTATTTACACAAGGTGACGGTGAAGGGAAGTCTTCGCTGTACTTGGAACAAAATTTGGTCAAACTCACTCGGGCTCCTTGGAGGGTAAACCCACGTTTATTGTGTGGAAGCTTGCACCAAGGTGTAGGTCTATTAAGAAGGTCACCAATGTAACTGATCCACGCGCTCTATCCCTTCCCCTTCCTATATTGATCTCACGATGTTGGATTTCATCACCAACTAGTGGTTTCATTGTGGGAAGGTTCATAGCGTGTGTTGTTAGTTTTCCTTAGTGGACCTTAGGTCGAGTTGGTGTTAATGGCATCAACTCCTGGGAGTACCAGTGGAGGAACCCCTTTTCCCGGGGAACATTTCACCTTTCCTTCTTTTGGAAATGTTGGTCCTCCGTGCATTTCCACACTGAGTCTTCCAGGACTCACGATTGGATTACCGGTTTGGTTGTTCCCCACTCCAGTGATCTCGAATCTTTCCAGTGCTTCGGCTGCACCTAGTGCTTTAGATGTAAGTACAATACCCACACATGAACCTCATGTCGACTTTTCACCTTCTTCACCTGTTAAGTCTCCTTCCCTTTCTCCTTCTTCGCCTAGCGAAATCTCTAAAGCAAGTAGCCAGGTTGATAAGAAGAAGAAGAAATTGAAAGAGAAGAAGAAGAAGAACCCGAAAAGGACCAAGGCTCTAACCGCATCAGATGTTGGATCCAAGCAACCAACTACTGTTAATCATACTGGGAGTGTTGATGAGGTCGATAAGATTAAAATGAAGAATATGAAACCCAAATTCCCTTGCAGTCTTTGTAAGGGTGACCACTTTCTGAGGGATTTCCCTGGTCTCCCCAAGGTCTTAGAAATGTTGTCTTCCACGTCATCGGCCCCTGCTAGACATGTTGGTGACACCCCTTCAACTAGTGATGTTAAGGTTGGTAAGAAGAAGATAACTGTCAAATTTCCTTGCATGTTATGCAAAGGTGATCATTACTCTCACCTTTTTCCTCGTATGGATGAGGCTTCTTCTCTTTTGGAAAAGCTTCAACTTCCAACTGGTTATCATAATATTTCTCCCAACCCATTGTTTGTTGATGGACTGGTCAATCCGGTTCCATCCTCTGTCAGTATGGTTGATCAAGTGGTCAATATGGTTTCATCCTTGGTTGAACCACTAACCAAAGTAGTTGGTCCAATTCCATCATCGATCAAACCCACTCTTCATCTGAAAAGTGAAACCCAAGTGACTGATCTAGTCCCGTCATTAGTCAATCCCTCTTCTCCTCTGAAGAGTGCCAAAGTGTTCGATATGGTTCCACCATTCGTTGACCCCATTCTCCCCTTGGAAAATAAAACCCAAGTGGTCGATCTGATCCCATCATCAATCGATCCTACTCTCCGTATAGAGAGTAAACTCGATACTGCCCATGTTTTTCTCGTTGATACATAATCTACTGTGCTGGGGGGCATTCCTCCTTCTCCTGCGAAACCCCCTCCAAGTAATGAGGCCATCCTTTTTGATTGGGGTGCGCTAACTGGACCTCATCTTACCTCTCACATTCCTTTCAATATTACAGTACAAGTTTGTGGCTGGGAAGTTCCTAAAACATTGATAGATGAAGGTGGATCTGTTAGTATTTTATCCTCTATTGCTTGAAAATATTTCAGTTATCCTCAACTTGTACCAGTTACGTAGAGTATTTTATCTTTTAACAGAAGAACCAATCACCCTTTAGGAGTCCTTCCTTAGTTTCCCATAACTTTGGGAGGGAAAAATGTCTTTATTGATGTTATGGTAGTCCAGGACCCCTTGGATTTTGATTTACTCCTTGGGGGAGATTATGTCTATGCCATGAAAGCTATTGTGTCCACTTTTTTTCGTGTGATATATTTCCCTCACGATGGAAGAATTGCGGCTATTGATAAACTTTCATGCGTTGGTCCTGACTTGATTATCAATCCAATGAGCTCCTTAAACGGTTCTTATATGCAGACGGTATCGCCCTTGCCACAGGTCAATTATGTGGCATTATCTCCCATGCCTTCAACTGCCGATGAAGTTAAGCCTCTCTCTGTAATCTTAGCCTCTTAGGACTTAGATCCAGTAGTTGACATGGTGATCTCTTCAATAGGGCTAGTAGAGAATGATATCCTTACCCTTGTCGCATCCCTCGACATGTGTTCCTTCCAGAGCATTGTTCTTCCGTCCAGTGAAGACCTCTTGGAAGCCATGACTGAGTTTTGTCCCTTGAAATGGTTTCCTTTAAGAGAATTATCCTCTTGGAAGCCTTGACTAAGCAGAGGTCATGAGCATAGTTTTCCTCTCTGTAGCAAGATCGTTAAAAAATGAAACAAAAATCTGGGGATTGAACCCGGAGCCATGAGCATAGTTTTTCTTCTCTGTGGAAAGCTCGTTAAAAAATGAAACAAAGGTCTTGAGCATAGTTCTTTTCCTATGTCAAGCTCGTTAAAAAATGAAATATTCACCTCTCCCATCAAGTCAAGTCTTTCACTAGATATTGTAGATATTGAGTCGAGTCTTTAGCTAGATCTTGTAGATTTCAAGTCGAGTCTTTCGTTAGGTCTCGTATTTGAACCTTCATTTCATCCACCCTTATCCTTTTTCTCCATCTAGTACATATATTGGTGACAACCTCAGAGTTAGTGGATGAAATGAATCTTGGTGGGGCATGTCTCCAACCTTTGATTATCATTATGGAGTTATGCCACTAGCTTTTCAAGCTGGGGGTAGAGTACCAACCATCCATTGGTATCCCTACCTTTGGAAATTATGTTGGGAATTTAGAAGCATAGTTTAATTTTGTTTCAAGCTTGTGTAAAAATGAAACCAGTACCGAGCTTAATCTTTGTTCTTTCTCATGCTCGTAAATACATGAGAATGTAACCGAGTAGATTTTTATCACTTTTTCGGACTCGTAAAGGTTATACGAAAAATGAACCCCTTGGAGTCTCCTTCAAGATCTTTTCAGACTCTCTAAACATGAAAATATTGCCGAGTGATCTTGCTTCCTTTCATTCTTGTTTAAAAGGTTTTGAAAGGGTGTCTCCTAAGTGGTAGTTTATCTCTTTTTTGGACTTCAGAGGCTAATATTATGAAAAATGACAACCCTGGAGTCATCTTTAAGTTATTTTTAGACTCTCTAAACATGAAAATCCATCGAGTTTTCCTTCTCTGGACTTGTTAAAAATTACACATTGAAGGACCTATATGGGACCAAACCCTTACTTCTTCTGGTTCCTTAAACAAAAGAATAGGTAATTACTGAAGGTGAGTTATATCGAGCATGTGTTATCCTCCTCGAGCTCTTAAAAATAAAAATAGGTACTCGTATATCTGGATGGGGGAAAAATTGAAGGAAGCAAGCCAATAAATTTTTGGAAACATCACAGGTCACTCTTGCAGTCGCCCTTGAAAATGACACTTTGTATTTACATACATTTTAACCCGTTGAACCTCTACAATGAACTAATCCTCTGAGTTTATTTACTCCTTTGGGTCGCCCGAAAAAAGTCACAACATCCACTGCATCATGTTTTGGTCCATGTCGTGTTTCTTCCATTTGTGCCTTAGTGTTCAAGGGAAGTATCTGCCTCAAGATTCAACCATCACAATTTTCCAGTTTCAATACTCATGTCAGTCCATGCTCATTTGATTCACCACCTTACATCTCTATGTTAGTTTCGTGTCATTGATGGGGGATACATCAAGGTCCTCCTTCGATGAGTCTTTTCCTGTCGACTTCAACACATCATCCGGGACTTAGACTTAGAAACCAGTTAGTACCTTGGGACCTACATGCCTCAATGGCAGGCCTCCTCGCTTCCGATAGTGGGCTTACATCATTGACCTTTGATCGTATGATTCCATGAATGTTTGACTTCAACACATCTATTCACATTCGTTGGATTGTACTAAGGTACCTTGGGAGTCATTGAAACCACTGGTGATTTCCCTCGCACTTGTTAACGGTTCACCTCAATGACCGATAATCAAGTGGTTTCTACCATGTTAGACATCAAAACATCCATTCACATGGTTATATTTGTACCACATCAGGATCGGTAAGAAGACCCTTAGTTGAGTGTTCACTCTGATATCTACTTTACCCAGGCTGCGAAAGGAGATCATTTGAGCACATTGATATATATACTATCACATAGATCCACTTTGTATTGGTTCGTGGCTATGTTTTATCATCTCGTAGCTCCACTATGTATTTTGCATGGCTACGATCAGTTCATTTCATGGAGGTATGGATCCACATTGTATCTTTGGTGGCCATAGCCTTAGTCAATATTTTTCATGGACCCACAGTGTATTGGTCAACGACCGTGCTTTGAGTCATCTCGTATTCCGATCATAGGTATTCCTGCCTCAGAAATAGAACATTTTTTAATACTGTTTGATGGTTGTTTGCAGCTTCTTCTAGGTTCTCCAACTCCACACCCTTGCATTAAAGATTTGTAAAGTGTTTCGACCATCATTCTCTCTTCCGACCTCACACTTTAGGGGGCATTCTATTACACATGAAATTTGTACACCTAGTTACCTCTCCCTAAGTGTTGTAAGTGTCATATAAGTGTCTCATACACCTTGACACCATCGAATAACCTATGTCACAATCCCTAGTCAATGTGGAGGGATATATCACATGAAGGCCAAAATACCAAGTGCACATGAATTATTATTAATATTCATGAAAAATAAATTAATTAAGTGTGAGGATCTACCTCACATGTGGTTTTTGATTTTTTGGGCAAGGTGGAGGATCTCAAGGATGGTTGAAATATTTCCTCTTTAAAATCCTTCAGAGGTATTTCCTCCCTAAAATCCTTAAGATATATTTTCTCCCTAAATATCTTAGAGATCCCTTTTTTAGTGGATCTGATGAGAGATCCTCTCCATGGTGGTTAAGCCTCCAAATCCTATATAATGAGGGATTTCCATGGACAAAGGGGAGAGAGAGGAGTTTAGAGATACCAAACTTATGATCTCATGAGAATGAGAGAGAGGAGTTTAGATATACCAAACTTATGATCTCATGAGAAGTGGAGAGAGGAGAATAATCAGTGAAAAGTATTGTCATTTTGATTGTGGATCATTTGAGAAAGGGGTTGGACAATGAGAGCTTGGTGAGGCTGCTACATCTGCATATACACTTTGTAAGCACCTTATTTTGTTCTCATTAATACATGTTCTTGGTCTGTTTCCTTCAATATTGTGTACATTTGCATGAGCTTGTCTCTTTGGACGAATCTAGTTTTAAACAAATCATAGTAGAATAGGAAGTATACTTTGTCTTCATGGTTTATTGGATTGTAGGACTTGTTGAAAGGCTTGGGGATCAAGGCTCAATTTGAACTGAGCGAGGACAAACGCCGTAAAAAGGTACTCATACTCTCTTCATCTTCTCTATTGAATAGTTTAGATATGTTTAAAGGAATGTCAGTGATCAAAGTTAGCACTTTTCTGTCTTGGTCATAGGGGTCTAAGTTCCAAGAGAGAATTCACCTGTTCGCAGGGGAATTTTCCTACAACAATACCAAATTAAATGCAAGTCGGATACACCACCCTTTTACTATGTTTTCAACTTAATGTGTGCACCAAATTTTTTTGCACCAATATATTGTATGTCCACACTTACTAGGGAAGCCATGCCCCAAACATATGACTTTTAAATTTAAACAATGGTGCATAACCCTTTAACATTGAATCATAGTAACAAAATTCCATAACCATATACAAATTCAAGTCTAGAGTTTAAATTCTCATTCAAACTATGTGCAACAAATAGAACTGTGATGATCATCAAAGCAATATCATTTCTCTTTTAATCAAATCGCCAATAAGCATGTTGTTTGCCATTTTGTTTTAAGAGTGATTTTGAGATAATAGACTATAGAGATTATTTCACAACCAAGACATGAGAACATAAAATATGATTCTTCCTTCATCATATTCACACAGGGGGTCCCACCTATCCAATATATTATTAATTATACATAAATAATAAGGCATTGCAACCAATTTGCATGCGGGTACCTAAGTTGCGCTTTTGGGGGTCAACAAATTGACGACTCCACAAGGAAATCTGTTTCCAAGATATTAAGAACTCAGAATGTTCGGTTTTGCAGGCTAGAGAAAAAAAAATACTGAAGAGAATAATTATGCAATAGGGGGAAAAGGATGGTTTAAGGGAAATAATGAGGCGAGATTTTGGGAATAACTCATGGAAAGTGGCACCTATGAGGGGGTTTGGTCCCTTATGCATAAAATTCGATCAATATGTAACATATAATGCTTCTTATAGTTTTAAGGATATTTTTTTTTGATATTATCTTTTGAATATCAGGATGGAGGGAAGAAAGGGATATCAAAAATAGGGAAGAAGACAAAATCAACTATCCTACAACAGTGCTAAAATAAAAAAAGCAATTTCAGTGATGTCTAAAAGGAGGACCTCATGACAACTGTGTATGTATTATTGTTTATTGATAAACAATACTTATAGAAGGGCATTTTCATGGAAAAACAGATCCAGACTTAGTTTCTAATAAAGTTAAGAAAACAAAATAGCAGAAATTAAAAACTCAACAAACCAAAGTAAGAAACAAAACAATAAAACAAAAGATTATATACAAATAACATTCTAAGAAAGTGTTGATAATTAGGTTGGTTCCACGTAATGTTTCAAGTGGGAACCATTAGTGTTGTAAGAGAACAATCACTCTTTCAAGTCCTTTAGAAGTTATGAGTTTGCGCCTAGGAAAAACACCATTTTAAATGGACCTAGCCATAGTTTATGGAACTTTGAGTGACTTCCTCTCTCAACATGAGATGAGTCTCATATTAAGAATTTCTTGTCCATCTTAAATCCAACAACTTTTGCTCATTTTATAAAATATTTTTTTACAGTTTGCTGCCTTCTTTTTATGTTCTCTAAATAAAAATTCCTTTTCTCTTATAGGGCCAACAATGGATTTATCCTTTAGGGAACATTGGAAGAATTTAATTCTTCCACTTGTAACATCAGTCTTAAGGAGGAAAGCTCCATTTCAATAGGAAGAATAGCCTCTTGGCCATATGCGAGATGAAAATGAGTACAACTTGTGCTTGTCTTGGTACTTGTGCGATCTGCCTAGAGAGCATAAGTGAGAAGTGAGTGCCACTGGTGAGGTTTATCTTCTATGATCCTGTTTATGATCCTAACCAAATTCTTGTTAGTGGACTCAAATTGCCTATTTTCCTCAGGGTAATAGGAAGATGAAGTGAAATGTTTGATCCCTAATTTAACTAGAAATTGAGTTAACTTTGCAGAAATGAAGGCCGAGCCATTGTCCGTAATAATTTCTAGTGGAATGCCAAATCTGGAAAAGATATTAGTTTCTAAAAAGGTCTTGCTCATCCTGTGCGTGCTTAAGAGGGACAACCTCAATCCACTTAGTAAAGTAGTCAATGGCTTTTAGAATAAAAATATGCCCTGCGAAAGACATAGGATTAATAGGAGCAATAAAGTCTAGGCCCCATGTAGAAAAAGGGAAACCAGGAGGACATGTTGTAAAGAAATGGCAGAGAGACGTTCTTTCGTAGCAAATTTTTGGCACTTATCACAAGATCTTGCAAATTTGTAGGAATCTTGAAATATTGAAGGCAAATAGTAGCCATTTTTTATGATTTTAAAAGAAGTATCTTTAGTAGAAAAATGACCACTGATGTGAATGACAGAGTCTGATGATCCATGGATTTCATGTAGCAATTTCTGTGCTTCCTCATCATTCATGCATCGAAGTAATAAACCATCAACATACCTTCTAAAAAAGAAATCTCCTAAAATGATATACCTGGAAGATTCGAGGCATAGTCTTCTTCTCTGTTGAGGATCCAAGTTATTTGGGAATTTTTTATGCTGCAAGTAATACACCAGATTTCTATACCAAGGATGTTCAACTATAGAAATATTTTGATTCTCAATATAAAACAAAGCTAAAAGAGGATTATCCTGATCATCAAGTTCTTCACTTGGTTCAGGGTGTTGATCTAAGTGAAGGGCTAAGTCTCATCCCTTGATCGTTTTTGAAGTCATGATGGTTAAATCATGCTCCTAAAGTTTGGCAAGCCAATGTGCAAGTTTCCCTGAAAGTTAAGTTTGTGAGAGAAGAAACTTGAGAACATGAAAAGGGACTCTTACCTACATATGCTTGTCCAAAATAAAGTGGCAACATTTTTCTATAGCCTTAACAAGAGAAAAATAATGTTTTTCAATATAAAAATATTTAATTTCATCATCTGATAAACTCTGGCTCATGTATGCTACAAGTTTTTTCATTGTTTTGGTCATCATTATGTAAGAGGATAGAAGAAATTCACTGCTGTCCCCTTTTGATTTCTCTGTGGAAAAATTTGAATGGTTAGAACCTTGAGGTTGAATGACACTAATAACATGAGAAAAATCATCCTTAAGATGAAGGCGAGAGGAGACTGATTCGGTAGACTCTTTGGATGAGCTGGAGTGAGTGGTCGTTTCTTTTCCCTTGTCCTGCATGGGCTTGGGGACATCTATTTTTAATATTTTACTTGAATGTGATGACTGAATAGGTGAGAGAGCAATATCAACTTGAGTAAATTATTTTTTGGTGGTGGAGGGGGTAATGGAAATGACACAGTGGGCCAACCATGGTGGTGAAAAACATGTTGGTGGAAAATCTTCTTCCAACCATTGTTGGCGAGTGGTTCTGGTTGTATTGACACATGAGGAGGGACTGAGATGGAAGAAAGGTTCTGATGTGCTTAGAAGGGTGTTCTTTAAGGTCAGGGTTGAAGAATCCCTTGGCCTACAAGGTTGAAGAACCCAACTTGGAAAATATGGTTCAATTCCTGGGGGTCATCATAAAAATGTATGGAGAACCCAGGTCCTCTGTGACCCCTTTTCCAATTTCCCCAACCTATTTTACCTCTACCATTATTGCCTCTGCTGAAAAATCTCATTTTGTAGCAATATTCAATCAATCATGAAAAATTATTAATAATCCATGCATGAAACTCTACCTAAATAAAATCGAAAGTTGGCCCTATTATCCACCACATAACACATGCAATCCATCCATTAAAACTTCATTAATAAATTTCCACCTGAACAGGGAGTGATAGGGTCATTGGGAATATGAGGGTTTTGTAATGTACGGAAGATGGTAGTATGGATGGGACAATATACACTAATACTGTTCAAGAAATCATAGAAATAATCAAACAGTGTATATATCCAACTCTCAAACATCAGTCATCAAGTAAACTCCATATCCATCCCTTTTGTTTTCATACATATTTCTCCTTTAAAATGCTTGATAATATAACATAGATTGTTATAAGTGTATGTGGGAAAATTAAGGGAATGTAATGTACAAAAAATGATACAATGAAAGGGAACCAAATGGTCATTGTTCTATTATTTTCCATAGAAAACAATACCATTACCATCAACAACAAAATTACCAATGCTTCTCTGTTTCAAAATTTAAATCCAATACCGCTGCTTCAAATACCCAAGACTGTTAACTGTGCATTTTTAAATGTATTCAAAGAATTCATTTAAAAAATATCCGTCTCAAGAAAAACTCAACATCTATAATCATATCACATCCAACTCCCAATATGGCCAAGAAAGCACAGTAGGTCAACATCAAACTAACAATCGACGTATGGACATAATGAATCCGAAACCCAATGCAATCAATATTGTTTAATCTTACACAACTGATCAAAATCAACCAAAAAGACCCCCATGGGTAATAAAACAATCAAACCAATATTTTAATCCACATAAAAAATATTTCTTGTTCGCAGAGTTCATTCAATAAATATATAATTTGTCAACAAAGGCATTCTATCCAACTAAAAACCCAACCATCTCAAGCATGCTAACACATCATGACCATAACTCTTTAACACTGTCTTTAAATACTATCATATAATAGACTATATTTATCACCGAGTGAGCTTGGTATTAATTCTAACACCATCAAGTATATAACTCGACAAAACCCCATGACAAAAGAGATGCGAACAACGAATTTATTCGACGTTGGGTTAGTCACCCTTACACAGTTATCAATTTCAGGGTTTGAGATACCATTCATCAAAAGAAATGAGGTATGAGAGAGCAAGAGGGAAAAATTTTCGATGGATTAGACCAAAATCAAAACATTGACCATCCTTTACCACCACGAATTTCCACAGACCTATTCAAATACCTTTTATGGCGGCCACAAGAAAATATATCCATGATATAAACAATTAATTGACAGACACGGGTTAAAAATAACCCATAGGTGCACAATAACACCATTTTTATATCGGAGAAACAAGAAAACACTGAATACCCAGAGACGAATCAAACTAGGCCACTTCCACCACAAATTTTTCCAACAGGTAGAGCAACATAACAACAATAATTTCATTCAACAGAGAGAGATATTAAACTGTGAATTAGTTTTCACACTAACACCAATAGAGATTTACTTCATTCGAAAACCATTACACAGTTGAAAAACCATATGCCATAAACTTTGGAAAAACAAAGACTATAAGGGAATGCAAGAGCCAAATTTTGATTAAATTGATGAGTAGAGCAATAATTCATGGATGGAGCAGCAATAAAATTCATACCTTTATGAAAAATGACAAGGAGAATCAACAAAATATGATTATTTCTTCCAAGCCCAAGCAACATGGAGGCAAAACCAACCCAAAAAATGACCAAATGCGAAAATAGAAAGGGTGGCGACCATCGAGGTAAGTTATAGTGATGTGCAATTATTCCACATAGTATCCACTTTTAATCCATCATCCATAACCCAATATGAGCACGCTAGCACATACAACACATAATCCACCATAGCCATACCAAATTCAATGCAAGTCAGATACACCACCCTTTTACTATGTTTTCAACTTAATGTGTGCGCCAATACTTTTTGCACCAATATATTGTATGTCCACACTTACTAGGGAAGCCATGCCCCAAACATATGACTTTTAAATTTAAAAAATGGTGCATAACCCTTTAACATTGAATCATAGTAACATAATTCCATAACCATATACAACTTCAAGTCTAGAGTTTAAATTCTCATTCAAACTATGTGCAACAAAATAAAACTGTGATGATCATCAAAGCAATATTATTTCTCTTTTAATCAAATCACCAATAAGCATGTTGTTTTCCATTTTGTTTTAAGAGTGATTTCGAGACAATAGATTGTAGAGCTTATTTCATAACCAAGACATGAGAACATAAAATATGATTCTTCCTTCATCATATTCACACATGGGGTCCCACCTATCTATTATATTATTAATTATACATAAATAATAAGGCATTCCAACCAATTTTCATGTGGGTACCTTTGTTGCGCATTTGGGCGTCAACAAATTGACGAATCCACAAGGAAATTTGTTTCCAACATATTAAGAACTCAGAATGTTCGGTTTTGTAGGCCAGAGAAAAAAAATTACTCAAGAGAATAGTTATGCAACATAGTGAAAAGATGGTTTAAGGGAAATAATGAGGCGGGATTTTGGGAATAACTCATGGAAAGTGGTACCTATGAGGGGGTTTGGTCCTGTATGCATAAGATTCGATCAATATGTAACATATAATGTGTCTTAAAGTTTTAAGGGGACTTTTTTTTGATATGCTCTTTTGAATCTCATGATGGAGGGAAGAAAGGGATAGGAGAAATAGGGAAGAAGACAAAATCAACTATCTTACAACAGTGATGAAAGCAAAAAGCAATTTCATTGATGTCTAAATGGAGGAACTGATGAAAACTGTGTATGTCTTATTTTTTATTGATCAACAATACTTATAGAAGGGCATTGTCATGGAAAAACTGATCCAGATTTTATTTCTAATAAAGTTATCTAGAAAACAAAATAATAGAAATTAAAAACTCAACAAACCAAATTAAGAAAGAAAACAGTAAAACAAAATATTATATACAAATAACATTCTAAGAAAGTGTTGATAATCAGGTTGGTTCCACGTAATGTTTCAAGTGGGAACCATTAGTGATGTAAGAGAAAAATCGCTCTTCCAAATCCTTTATAAGGTATGAGTTTGCGCCCAAGACAAATACAATTTTAAAATGACCTAGCCACAGTTTCAGGAACTTTGAGTGTCTTCCTCTCTCAGCATGAGACGAGTCCCATATTTAGACTTTCTCGTCAGTCTTAAATCCAACAAATTTTTCTCATCTGTTAAAATATTTTTTTACAATTTTCTGCCTTCTTTTTATTGTCTCTAAGTAAAAATTCCTTTGCTCTTCCAGGGCCAACATTGCATTTATCCTTTGGGGAACATTGGAATAATTTAATTCTTCCACTTGTAGCATTAGTCGTAAGGAGGAAAGCTCCACTTTGGTAGGCATAATATCCTCTTATCCATATGCGAGCTGAAAATGAGTACAACTTGTGCTTACCTTGGTGGTTGTGCGATCTTCCTAGAGAGCGTAAGTGAGAAGTGAGTGCTACTGGTGAGGTTTATCTTCTATGATCCTGTTTATGATCCTAACCAGATTCTTGTTAGTGGAATCAACTTGCCCATTTCCCCGGGGGAAATAGGAAGATGAAGTGAAATGTTTGACCCCTAATTTAACCAGAAATTGACTTAACTTTGCATAAATGAAGGCTGGGCCATTATCCATAATAATTTCTAGTGGAATGCCAAATCTGGAAAAGATATTAGTTTCTAAAAAGGAAATTACCTGCTCATCCTGTGCATGCTTAAGAGGGACAACCTCAGTCCACTTAGTAAAGTAATCAATGGCTTTTAGAATAAAAATATGCCCTACGGAAGACATAGTATTAATAAGACCAATAAAGTCGATGTCCCATGTAGAAAAAGGGAAATCCAGGAGGACATGTTGTAAAGGCATGTCAGAGAGATGTTCTTTCCTAGAAAAGTTTTAGCACTTATCGCAAGATCTTGCAAATTTGTAGGAATCTCGAAATATTGAAGGCCAATAGTAACCATTTCTTATGATTTTAAAGGCAATAGCTTTAGTATAAAAATGACCACCGATGTGAATGACAAATTCTGATGATCCATGAATTTCATGTATCAATTTTTGTGCTTCCTCATCATTCACACATCGAAGTAATAAACCACCAACAAACCTTGTAAACAAGAAATCTCCTAAAATGATATACCCGGAAGATTCGAGGCATAGTATTCTTCTCTGCTGAGGACCCAAGTTATATGGGCATTTTTTATGTTGCAAGTAATACACCAGATTTCTATACCAAGGATGTTCAACTATAGAAATATTTTGATTCTCAATATAAAGCAAAGATAAAAGAGGATTATCTTGATCATCAAGTTCTTCACTTGTTTTAGGGTGTTGAGCTAAGTGAAGGGCTAAGTATCATCCGCCGATCATTTTTGAAGTCATGATGGTTAAATCATGCTCTTGAATTTTGGCAAGCCAATGTGCAAGTTTCCCTGAAAGTTAAGTTTGTGAGAGAAGAAACTTGACAACAGGAAAAGGGACTCTTACCTACGTATGTTTGCCCAAAATAAATTGGAGAAATTTTTCTATAGCCTTAACAAGAGAAAAATAATGTTTTTCAATATAAAAGTATTTAATTTCATCATCTGATAAACTCTGGCTCATGTATGCTACAAGTTTTTTCATTGTTTTGGTCATCATTCTGTAAGAGGATAGCATAAATTGATTCCTCGGTGGCATTAGTATATATGATAAACTCTTTCTGAATTTTTTTTTTTTCCAAAACCGATGTGGAGTTCATTGCTTTCTTAATCCTAAGGAAAATATTTTTGATGTCATATTTCCAAGAAAAAGAATGATCTTGATTCATAATATTATGAATTGGTTTAACTATGAAAACAAAATCAGGAACAAACCTCTACGGACAAAATTGATAATTCCCATGAAAGATTGGACTTCTTTCTTGGAGGTGGGGGTAGGAAGGTTCAAAATAATAACAATCCTTTCAGGATCAATGCTTATTCCTGAATCAGAAACAATATGACTGAGAAAATAGACTTGGAAGGGTTTAAAGAAATGCCAAAGTTTCTGCAACGCATGAGAACTTTCCTAATATGACCAAAATGATCCAATCAGTTCTTTGAATAAACAATTAAATCATCGAGATAAACTTGGATAATTTTACTGATCAGATCCTTGAAAGCTATTTTCATAGCTCTTTGAAAAGTGGCACCTACATTAGAAAAGCCAAAAGGAATATGTTCATAAGTAAATGTGACCCAACGTGCAGTAAATGTGGTTTTACATCTATTAGTCCTATTTACCTTGATTTGATTATATCCAGAAAAACCATCAAGGACATCATATATGACCTTCCAACCTGTTGTAAAATCATTTCCACATTAGGGAGAGGGAAATAGTCTTTAACACTCACTCTATTCAATGCATAAAAATAAATGCATAGTTGGATATGACCGGTTGTCTTCCTAACAGGAACCAGATTTGAAACCCACTCATAATACTTAACTGGAAAGATTATACCAGCCTTTAATAATTTTCCAACTCTTTCCTAATAGTAGCTTCGAGTGCAGGGTTAATAGGTCTTTGTTTTTGCCTAACTAGTTTTACACCTTCCTTTATAGGAATGGATTGTTGTATGAGAGCAGGATCAAAACCATGAAGATCCTCGTATGACCATGCAAAAATATCTTCAAATTCATGGAGTAGTTATGTGAATTTCGCCTTTTCTTCATCAAAACATTGGGCACCTAGTTTAGCAATCTTTGGAGATTCGGGTGTCCCAAGGTTCAATGAAATGGTATCAACCACTTTCCTTTTTGACTCCTCTTCCTTATGTATATCTTTGTTGCTTACATCACTGGATGAAAATGAACTTTCGACATGAGTCAATCCCTTAGAAATTTATCATCTTCAATGGATATGATTTCCTTGGGCCTAAATGGTTCATTTTGTATGAAATCAAAAATTCATTCATCACTTGGGAATACCTGCCATGATTCCACATTATTGGGGATATGAGGACGATATAAATATTGAAACGTACAATCAGGTATTTGGGGAAAAAAATGTCGAGTAGGGGATTCTGCAAACACCACTAACCTATCAACCATTGAATTTAGTTCCTGCTTAACATGAGCGATGTTAAATGATAACATGTTTGAAATGAGCATCCAAACAATTTGGGTATTACGTTTAAGCAACTTGTTTCTAGGTGAATAAATTTTATGTACAAGGTTCACAACAAGTTCGAAATCACCAAAGACTGTAATGTGGCCACAACCAAGGTTGTAATCATTTTCAATGCCTAACAATATGGCCTCAAATTCAGTAACGTTGTTTGTGCAAGAAAATTATAACCTATAAGAGAAATTGTGAATTTTACCTAGAGGAGAATATAGAATAATTCCGACTCCGTTACCTTCGTTTGAGCATGGGCCATCAAAATGAATGTACCACATGCCATCGTCAAAATCAATTGGTTCAAGGATAGCGTCACCCTCATCAACAAAGATAGAGTAAACTCCCAAATCTTCCTCAAGATAATTTACGTTAGGTTGTGGAACACTCTCTATGTATGGTGAAATTATTCCTTCCCTTAGGACTATAATGTTCTTTCGGTTCCTAGGGACAAACATATGTGTTTTATCAAGCAAAAAATATCCACCCGTTAAGGCTTGCTGGTCTCTTCCTAAAATGATTGAATAATTTCTTACTGGCATATCAATTACCTGGATACTAAGGGTTGTTCTTATTTAAGGATGCATGCACAAAACTAAGGTTGCATCTTTGATTTCACCTACAGTTGATTGTTGCAAACTTTTTATAAGAGAGCATGCTCTTAGAATTTTCATTAGTGCACGACAAGCCAAGCTCTTCCATGATAAAATTCTTGAGATGATTTTGTTTTTCAGGGATGAAAACCATGTCCAAAAGAGTAGCATCGACTTTGATATTAGCCAATTTATTAAGGATGTTGTATTTATAAGAGGGAAGAGGGGAATGCATTCCTTGAGTTTCTGAAATTCTGACAACTTGTTTATTAGTGCTCTGAGAAGACGTGCTTGGTGTGGAATAAGTACGAGGAGAGTCATATTTTCCCTTGGCAGTATAAGATTTTTTCCTTGTATTGATTATCATAACATCCTCAGGTTCGATCCAGTCTAGAATCACGATTGTGGTATCATGCCTCTTTCCAACGATCTTATCTCTGTCATTTTTCTTAGCTTTTCAAGTACTTTCTTCATTATTTTCTTCACAGAAGTTACACCAAATGTGAGACATAATGGCATTTGGTTGAAACATATTTTCATTAGTATTCCTAAAAGGAACCGAGGAAGAATAATATGTGACAGGGGTGGGTGAAGAAACACTTCTGTTTCGTTTGTAGGCTATCATCCTATTGTTCATATCCTAGATGAGCTGTAGTAGGGAAATCATATCTATTTTCTTGACCGAGTCCCCTTTAGGGAGACCCGCTCTTTCAAGTTTCTCTTCATATTCTAGACAAGTATGAAGAGCGGAACCAAGATTGTCTATATCATTTTCTTCAAGCCTATGAAAATAAGGGGAAGGTATCACATTATAATAATGCATGAAAGCGACTTGGTTTTGGGGGTGAATTAGTTCAGGAATTTGATTGTATAGTTTAGGGAAACACATGTTAAAGGACTTAATGGTTTCACCATCCTTATAGGAAATATTGTTTTGTTCTCTTAACTTCTCTGCCAAACTTTTGGACTGTCCATAAATGGACTTGAACCAATAAACCAATTCTTCCCATGTGGAAAGAATTTTAGGAGGGAGTTCAAAAACATTTGTTGCAACTTTCCCTTCAACGAAATTAAAAAATAAGCACATGCAAGTATCGTTATCATTGGCCCTGATGTTATGAAAAGCATTGGAAAGTGCTACTAAGTGTTAATTTGTAGAAACAATATTCTTCCCTGAGAACTTAGTAATACGTTCCTTAAACTTCAGTAATGGGTGAGTAGTGGGTAGATTCAAGGGAGAAGACAAGTGCCATGGAGTGGTCGTAGCATCTTCTTCGAACAGGAAAAGCCCATATTTCTTTATCAATTTAGTAGGATTGGTAGTGGATTTATCATGGATATGATGGCAGTATATACTACTAATTACTGACGAAGAAGAAGGTTGGGAGGAGGAGGCACCTCCGTTTACACTACCACTACCTGCAGATGTCATGTTGAAGGCAATAGGTATAGGTGATGAATTTGAACTAGCAGAATCTGACATATTTCTCTTTAGATCACTTCCTTGAGTTGATAGAACGACTTTCGTTCTTCCTATTTCAAAAATAGGAATAGCTTCAGGGGACAATCCTCTTCTTCTTTGAGAGATACGAGGATTTGAGGAAATGAAAAGAAAAACCAAGGACTTAGGAAAAGAGAAGTTACTGTTGATTTCTGGGCTTCCCAGTCTTCACAGATACTTATATCTCTTTCATCTACTTCCCAAGAGCATCCAAGTTCAACTCAAGTGCTAGAAGTTTCTAAAATCATGTTGAACAAGGTTAAGTCAATGCTAGTTTGGTCGTTAAGACCATTTACAATATTGGGTTGTCTTGTAACAGGCACTGTCATGCAAAAATCAGTCAAGGAGTATTTAAGAAAAAAACAAAAATTTAAAGATAATCGTGAATACAATCAACCAGAGAGATATGGAAGATCTCCCCAGTATGGTTTCCAAATAATGTTGAGGAAAAGGTATGTAAAACCTTACTCAATCATTTTCATATCTTTCCATGCTAAGACAAGATAGTTGGGAATGTTACCCAGGGTTTATAGCCTCAAAACAATCACTTAATCCAGAAGTATTAATTACAGAGGACCAAGGATGGTTTTTATGTATTGTGTATGTCAATGCAAAATAAGTAAAATTTGAACAAAGTTACATGAATCTGTAAAAAATTTATACAAACATATATATGGAGATCAAAGAAAAGGAATGAACCAAATCATTAAAACACGTGTATGAGACTAAAACAATACTCATATTTTTCATTTATTTCATTCCGAGATACAAAACTGAGTCCTCTCTACAAACCCCTGTGAGGTTAGGGACCAAAATCAAATTTATAAGCCTTCAATGGGCACCATAAAAAACGACTCTGACAATCAAGAAAAAAACCGAAGCTAAATATTTGGATCAACCTGCTACAAAATGTTGTCACTTGACTCTGCAAGATATTGTTTATCAGTCATGAAACTCAATTCATGCACAAACAAAAATACACAGTCTATCAAAGATAAATCATACACCTTTAAAACAAGCTTCTGAAATATGTGATTCGGTTTTTGAATCTTGCTGCCTTCAATAAGAGCCCTCTGTCATCAAGAGGATTATTCTTTCTAATAAACTCAAAATGAATGAAATTTGAAATTATCTCACTAGTATAGAGAAAACCTAATGGCTGTAGTTCTACTTCTATTCCTCCCCTTTGTCTCTTCATCTCATTGGGATTTTATTCCTCTTCAATAAGTTAGGACAATTCAACTACCTTTCTTTAGTTAAGTCAAATTAACTTAACTAATTAGTTTGAGACAAATAAATAATAATAATATATAAATAAGGGTCTTAAATAACAACTAAATAGGTGGGATCCCTTGTGACTCCCGCTTATTTCTTTTTATAATA
>ML837504.1:85706-100563 GCA_009831015.1 Picea engelmannii | reverse complement strand
CTTACCAATATGTTTTCAATATTGAGCAAAAGTTCAAGCAAAAGAATAAGCGAGATTTCAATTATGCAAACCCATCACAACAGAAGCATGGTAAATATTTCCCTAACTCCTAGAACAAAGGACAAATCAATGATGGCTAGCCTTAGGACTACTGTCCCAAGTCACAAGAAAAGAGGGTAACATGAAGTTAAATAAGGACACTGGAAAGTGGTGCGAGTTCGACAAAAGCCTTTGGCACAACACTGATGAATATCGATCCAAACAATCATTGTTGGATAAGATGCAAGCCTCAGAGTGTGATGCTGAATTAAACTCTAATTCAGAACTGGATAAGGGGAAATAGATCATTGATGCGAAACCCAGTGTCACCATCGCTACCACAAAGGTCCATCTAGAGAAACTAGAGGAACCTGAAGAAGGGAAACACTGCTTCTAGACATAGATGTGGGTGAAGGGGACCCCACTCCATTTAATTGTTGATAGTGATAGACAAAATATCCTAATATCAACAGAGGTCGTCAAGAGGTTAAACCTAAGAACGATGTCGCACCCTGAACCATACACCATCAGTTGGGTGAGCCAGGGATGAGACATCCATGTCATCCAACAATGCCACCTGCACTACAACATAAAACCCTTCAAACATGAGGTATTGTGTGATGTTTCCCCACTTGAAGTTGGTGATGTTCTTTTAGGACAACCATATATGTGGAAGCATCATGTTGTTTACAAATATATGCCCTGTAGTGTCATTATTACTTTGGTAGGTCAACTCTACAAGGTACCAGAGGCAGTCCCAACTATTGTGGTCTCTTTGGTCTTCGAAAAGCAATGTAGAAAGGTGATCTCTCATATCAAGAGATTTTTCCTCTTTATGGTCTAGTCGAAAGGTGAACAAAAGGTCAGTGCAACTGCCAAAACCTCTGCACAAGGTCTCTCTACACAAAAAAAGTAGGTGGAAAATATAGTAGAAGAACATAGAGACATCTTTGCCTCACCTACTAGGATACCTTTGGATTTTAAGGCAAAGAACTCAGTTGATTTGACACCTGTTGCTCCTCTTCCTAATGAACCTGTATATAGGCACTCGATTATGGAGAATAAATAAATCAAATGCTAGATCCAAGAGCTAATTCTGAAGGGCCACATTATACCAAGATCCTCACCTTGCGGGAGCCCAATTGTTCTGGTATAGAAGAAGGATGGGACATGGATACTTTGTATTGATTACAGAGCCTTTAACAAGATCATAATCAATAATAAGTACCCAATCCACCAGATTGATGATCTTGTAGATTAGCTCAAGGGAACCAAATTTTTCAGTAAGATTGATCTGAATCCAGGCTACCACTAGGTGTCGATTGAGGAAATTGATGTAGGGAAGACAACCTTCGAGTCTAAAGAAGGTCTCTTTGAGTGGCTATTCATGCCTTTCAGCTTGACTAATTCCCCAACCACATTCATGTGGATGATGGATGATATATTGAGACCATTCACAAAATCCTTTGTGGTCGTCTATCTAGATGACATCCTCATCTTTAGAAAAATATGGGAGGAACATTTGAAGCACATTCAACAGGTCTTGGGAACCATGCAACAACACAATTTATATGCCAATTTGGAGAAGTGCTCCTTCAACATGAAGATAATTCAATATTTAGGATACCTCATGGATGAGAAAGGTGTGCATCTGGATCTAGCCAAGATCCAAGTCATTCACGATTGGCTGGTCCCAAAGACACTGACCGAGCTCCACAACTTCACATGCCTCGCCAACTTCTACCGTATGTTTGTGTTGTGTTTCTCTCATATCACTTGGGCCCTAATCCAAGTGACCAAGGGAGGAGCCAAGTCCAAGTTTTTTTGGGTCGTGTCACACCATAAATAATTCGAGGATTTGAAATTCCACCTCTGCTCAACACAAGTCCTTATTCTAGCATAATCGCAACAACCATTTAAGATAGAGACAAATGCTTTAGATTATGCTATTAGTGCATGCATCACTTAGCGTGGACATCCAATGGCCTATCATAGTGAAACATTATTTGATGATGATTGCAGATACCCGACCTACAAGAAAGAGATGTACTCCATTGTGCAAGCATGTCGACAGTAGAAACATTACGTTTTGAGAAAGGAAATGATCATCCACACCGAGCACATGCCTTTGTAATTCATGCAAATACAAGGAAAGTTATAGAATGACCACCATCAAAAGTGGTCCATGTACTTGCAATCTAATCCATCTATGTGTTCCTTCGAGCGAGCGTGCAAAGATGATTTTGGAGCTCATTACAGTAAAGTGACATGACACTTTGGTATTGAAAAAACAATGACAATAGTGCAAAATCATTTTTATTGGTTGAAGCTTCGAAAAGATGTCAGGAAGCATACCAAATCCTGCACTATCTATGCCATTTCCAAACCTGCCATTAAGAAACAAGTACTATAAACCCCTATGCCTACTCCTGATAGGTATTGGGAGTCCATCTCCATGGATTACATGTCTATCTAACTTCAACTGAGCATGGTAATGATTGTGTCTTCATGGTTGTTGATCGATTCTCTAAGATGGAATTTTTGACACTCTGCAAGAAGAGTGTCATAACAGAGTCCATTGTTAAGCTCTTCTTTGAGCATGTTTGGGTTCATATTTGGCTCCCACATACCATTATTTTATATTGAAACAACAAGATCTTGAGTACTTTCTGGTCCATCCTATAGTCGATGATGGGCACCAATCCAACCAAATCGACTGCTTTCCACCCACAAACTGATGGAAAAACATAGGTAGTCAAAATGACGATTGTTCATATCTCGGTGATGTACAATTCCAAACATCCATGAAGATGGGATGAAAGCCTTACTTGTGTTCAACATAGCTAGAATAGATCCCTCCACAAATTTATTGGCCACAACACTTTTCAGGTTTACTTGGTGTTCCATCCATTGGCCTGCATTGATGTAGCTATTCCCATTGCAGTTGCACAAGAAGAGTTCTCCCATGCTAAGATCAAATCTCATCAAGCATCCAAATTATTTGAATGAATTTAGCACATCTAACAACAAGTTCATGATATTTTTCAGAAATCCAACGCCAAGTATAAGCAACTCCACAATCAACATTGAGTACCACACCAATTTCAGGTGGGAGATAAGGTATAGTTGCATTTTCAGAAAGAGTGCCTCACGAAACCCTATAAGAAGTTCCGACCACTCTGATATGGGCCTTACACCATCACCAAGGCTATGGGTGAGAATGATTTTGAATTAATTATCCCCCCTTTACTTGGCTTGCACTTCGTATTTAATGTGGAACTACTTCAACCATATTTTCCACCTCTCCTAGACACTTCAGATGTGGCCAAGTGCTTCTCCCCTAGTTAACTCAATGCCAACTGAATTAAGTAGGAAAAATTTGATCAGATCATGGACACCAAGAAAAAGGGCACCCGCCAACAAAACATCCAACTCTATCGGGTTGTCAAAGCAAGGCAACTTCTTCACCAGGGAAAGTGGCTCACCATAAGTCAAATCACAGTCAGATTTAGCATAAGTTTCCCATATGATGGAGGAACTTGACACAATGGGGACCATTTCTTCCTAAGGGGGGAGGATTGGTCTAGGTGGATACTAGTGGCAACCCACCTATTCCACTAATTCATAATGGTTTCACATCTTGGCAGTTTTTCTACAATTTTTCAGGTCACAAACTTCTGGGGTTGTTTTAAGGCCCCAAACAATGTTTTTTTGGCATTGTAGTTCCAAGTAGATAGTTGAAGGCATGTACTAGGTGATCAAGAATGTGTACTTCTCAACTAGACCGTTCTGATGGGATACCAAGCATCCCAAACAAAGATCATATGTAAAATTTATGCCCCCAGGAAGTTGATGTATCAGCTAACCACATTGGGGCCCACAAAAATTTTGGCATTTCATCTTCCGGGGTTAGGGTTTTGGATGTTTATGGTTTTCTCATTGATGCTTTATGTTAAAAGGCATTTTAATTCTATTTTTAATCAACTTATTGTGAATGAGCATAACCGACACATCTCTCTCTTCAGGGATAAGCTACCATCATTCTAGCTAGTTTGTGTGATTTGCATTTTACAGTCTTTTGTATTCCATTCATTACTAGAATCTGATTTTACCTATATCACTTTGTTTCTTGCAATATATCTACATGTTTCCTTGTTATATATTTTCCTTCATGTTGTTCTACACCCAGTTCAGATCATTCCTCCACCCCAACAACTCTTTCATTTGTCTAGTCCTCTTGGTTTAATGCCCACCCCATCATGATTCTCTCCAAAAACATTTAGTAGATCTATTTCTCATGGCATGACGCCCAACCATAATACTTAGTCAAGCATCATTTGGATTTTATTGAAGACCACCCTCCCACCCCACACACAAAAGTCTTGCAGATTGGGTTCTCTTGGCACTATGCCCTCCTTGATTTTTTATCTTTAGTTGCATCACTTTCTCTCCCCAACCACCCTCTCTTAAAATATTCTTATGAATATTTTTCCAACACTCTTCTACAAAAATATTTTAGGTTTTTTTGGAGGACACGTTCCCATCCTATTCATTTCTTGATAGCTTAGCTTCTTTGGGACTCTCCCAAGCCAACTCATCAACCTAAGGTTCCATTTATTCTTTAGTATTCAACTCTCCCCATGTTGGGATCCTACCTAGGGGTGTAATGGGGGGTCGAATGGCCCATTAGAGTAATAATAGTGGAGTCCATTCAATATAAGGTGGACTAGGTCCATTATGCTTTTTATTATTAAACAAGACCCACTATGGTAGTTAGTATTTAAAGAAGGTCGACTAGGTAGTAAGGAGGTTATCATGGTTAGGTTTCTCTTGTTAATCATAAATAAGGATGGAGTCCTCCTTATAGAATATGTGTCGAGGTTATGGTATTTGGATCTTATCTCATTGAGAGGTCATCCAACCTTAAGAGACACTTGTAAGAATGAGTGGATTCCTTCAGTAAAAAGGATCAATTATAAGGTGTTGCATTGGGATCCTCTCTAGGGTGTGGTGGCAGTATAAGGGACCTTTAGAGTAATAGTAGTGGAGGCCATTCAATGCAAGCTGCACTAGGTCCACTATGTTTGTTACTATTAAATAAAGCCCATTGTGGTAGTTAGTATTGAATAAATGTAATGTGGCCTCATTAAAGAAGGTCCACTAGGTAGTTAGGAGGTTGTTATGATAAGGATGGAGTCCAAATGATGAGATGTGTGGATTTTATTTTATATGAAGCTTAAAGGATCAATTCTAAGGTGTTTCCCTTCCATAAGGGTTGTTTGATATAATAAACTAAAAGAGATTTTCTATATTATTCTTGGATATCTTATATGTGATAACATTTTCATATATAAGGAACATAGCATTCCTACAATAGATTGTCATACTAACATCTCTCTCACATAATGGCTCCTTGCAAAGATCTTTGTTCATAGGAGGAATAATCCTCTTCTTTACCATAGTCCAAGAATTGGCCAACACCCTCACAAAATCACTACATTGACAACCTAGCCCCCCCCTTCCTACCTTGCAGCAAAATGTTATAATTTCCTTTCCCAAGTATGTTGGAAAAATGTAGGACAATGTTTTGGACTCTTGGATCTGCAATCTAATTGCATACTTTCAGACCTACCCAGACATGATTGTGGAATAAGGATTAATCCTTGTTGGCAACCACTTATAAGGACTTTTCGAATCCCGGTGGAAATATCACTCTTCCTCTTCAGAAATATACATTGAACTCAAAAAGTAACAAGCAACAAATAACACTTCAGGATGCATCATCAACTAGGATGATTTATGCTAATCCTTGAGAATGATTTTTTTCCTTTAGGTTATTTGTTAGATTTAATATGCAGGTGGTTTAAACTATTTTCTAGGTCATAGTGTACACCAATACATCGAGACATTCACAAAGATTAGATTTTAACTATAGATCAAGGAATATGAAGAGGTACATTTACATTAAATTTAGTTTTGGTTTTCTAGTAGCTTTTTGTAATGAAGTAACATTGTTTGAAGCAACTCCTTACACCAAGCCTTTATATGTTCCCTCACTATGGAACACAAATTAGACAAGTGCCCTTTCTTTGTTCCCTCTTATAACCCTAACACTAACCATTCTCCAAATCCACATTCCCTTTACACAACATGCCCTACTAACCCCAATAATATAGACCCCTCCTCCTCTCGTCCCACATGTTGGTGCCACTTCAATAAGACTCCAAACCATGTTGTTGCAGAGTGCATATCCTTATGGTGACAAGCCACACCCAAAACTCTATACATGGATGAGAAATCCCTTGATTATCCCCAGGCACACCAACCTCCCGATCCTCCCTGACCTAAAATAGTCCCTCTTCAGATCCATAATGTAGTAAATCCCCCATTACTCTTAATGACCGATGAACTCTATTCCTCCTGTCTGGATCTCCTTTTTACTCATAATTGTTGGACCAAATACCAACTTTCCACCATCATCCTTGATAATGGTAGCCAAAATAATCTCATTTCCCATATCTTTTTAACTCATCTTTAGTTTCCCACCACCCCTCACCCCTCTACTTATCAATTAGGTTGGGTACAATAGGACAACCCTTGTATTTTGATTAATAAACATTTTCTAGTCACATTTTCCATATGGCCTTTTCAAGACACTATTTAATGCAATGTATCCCCCTTTATACGATTCCCACCATAATACCTATCAACTCTTTAAAGATGATAAATCCAATGAACCGACCTCTATTGCAATAGCTCTTTCGTAGTGCTATGACCTAATAAGTCAAATTTCAAAAATTCCTTTCTCTCCTAGTTGTACCTCGTATCCAACTGTCTCATCCACTTGCACTTTCCCTCTTCCAAAATCTTCAAACGATACATTTTCATCCTTCTACCCCATCACACCCATAATCTATTACTCTCATTATAAATCCATGGTCTCCCCAACCCACCATAACTCAACATTTATTTTTCTCTACCACACACCCACCAACACCTATGCATATATCCTCTATTATACATCATCCCCTAATTCCCCTCATGATCTCAACAACTATAACAATAATAGTTGCAACAACTCAATCATATCACTCTTTGCATAATCCTCTTATAACAACATGTGGGATTCAAAAGAACCAACACCCAACCAATACACTTTTGTATATAGTGGATCCTTCATCCATTGTTCCTCATTAGCTACATGATTCTTCTCATTACAAGCTACCTCTTTCACCAATTAAAAACTATAGGTATATAGGTAGTAGTACATCTCTACTTTCTACGACAACAACAATGCCAAACCTCAACATTTTATTGTTATGTATACTCACCTAAATATTTCCCCTACATTGGCACTACACCTCATATGGCTTCCACATGTCTTATCAAATACATTCAGTATCCGTCAATGCAACACAACCATGTCTATACACATTCTCTTCATATTTACACTCTACCAACATGGATACACATCACCACTAACACTCAATTGGAACCTATAACATGTTCCATAACCATTATACACCATAATCATTGGAGTTTGCTTGATCACACTTCTAGAGAAACACATCAAATCAAACACATGGCACTTTTAGCCAATATTGGTCACCTTATCCCTATGGAAAGTTTTGCACATTAGCACACAATTGAAAAACAATTATAGATCACTACAAACTCAAATTGGATCATCCTTATCATATACAAATCCTCAAGAATTATATGTTTCTATAAATTCTGTCACGTCCTTACAAAAATGCAACGACAAGAGACTACAATACAATACACTCAACCTTTTAGAGTCACATCATCAACTTATGCTATATCACCCTTTTTTATTAGCCTGATTTTGCTCACTTACTTTGTCATGAATACTTGTAACTTAATACACTTTGGAAGATTTAGCCCTCATTTATATCATCTCCATCATTATGTGACCTTAGATATGCCTCATTGAGCCAAGTCAAACCATGAATTGAACAAAATTTCCATAGTGTAGAAAATTGACAAAAAACTGCACTGTCACAATGCAAAAAATTGACAAAAAAAATACATTTTTCGAAGTGCAGAATATCCACCAAAAAAAGCATCGTCATAGTGCATAAAGAATTGAAACAATGCAACAAATGAACCTACATACTGCTTGTCAGAATGCAACACATTTGATATTACTTATAAAACCAATAATTGAATTGAAAGTTACGAACATTGCAATGAAAAATGGAGTGATAAACCTACATTTACTGCAAATCTACACAAAACCTTTAGATATGATGCATGGCATAACATAGTCCTAGGCCTTCATGGACTTGCCCTTCATCATAGTTTATTTATTCAACTCAAATATTATTCGAATATCTCCAACCATATTCTTTTTGTAGAGAAGAAAAATCATTTTAAAATAGATAACTAAAGATGTGGAGGGTTTTATGCTTGTTGCTCGTTGATATTTACTGATGACGATTAAGCTTAATTTGTCTATGGCTAATTGGTGATATCTAGCTTCACAAGACACTATGTGAGTGAACATAAGTGAATTGTTCTGAGTTTTTCTAAAGGTATAAGCAAAGGTAGGTACAAACAAGAGATCTCAATTTCAATTCAACTAAAATCAAGTAGAACTACAATGAAACTTCAAATATATTGCAGGTATGCCATAACCTTTAGACTATTTTTGAAATTGAAAGAACACAAAGCAAGAGTTAACGTTTTTTTACCAAAATAAACTAGAGTATAAATATCATGATAGAGTAGTTGCTTCAACTCAGTATGGATGGACATTGATTACTAGTATATATATATTTTATCTTTTATTGATTGTAGCTTCGCTAATATGGAAACTAATCTGCACCCCCTTTGAAACATATTTGGTGTAGGTGTCTTGGGACAACCTTCGACATGTATATTCACACTTTTGGCTCCAACCGAGCCACTTGTTATGTTCAAGGATCAACCTTTTCTCCACGATATTGCTCACCAAATACAACAAATTTATCTGAGGCAAAGATAAAGAAGGTGCCTCAATCCTTGAGTCGTCTCCCAAGACTCCAATTTTTTTTATGTTAGCCGCTGTGAAGATCTTCTTCTGTTCCTTGCATAAGGGAATTGGGTTTCCCTGGGTGGTAAGGTTTTGATGATGTCACCCCATTCCCATTGTGTTTCCACCATCCCTCAATTGAGCAACCTTCGCTCTTCAAGTACATCTCTTCTATGTTCTTTCATTTCTTCATAGAATGGAATTGAATTGGGTTTGTGTTGATGTTTACAATTTAAAATTATTCAAATCCAAGTGGTGAAGGATCAAATGGTAGCTCCATGCAAGTGCCGAGTGGACCACCATTTCCAAAATACTACATGCGTAGCAATTGAGAAAAAGTAACAAGTGTATCAAGTAGTGGCTCGAGGCTATTTTAGGCATCGTCTGCAATGTTTGACATATGTGGTAGCATGGTTTTGTAATTAGATGATGGCATAATGACAAACCTAGAATTCACCCAATGGAATATATATATATTTTTTTAAATGAATTTAAAAATACGACATTTGTGAAAAAAAACCCACCTTCCACCAAGGCATATTTAGTCCCATTAATTACGTCGGACCAATAATAAATTTAGTTTTTGAGTTTTATAAAATATTAAAAACATTTTTAAAAAAATAAAAAAAAAATAAAATAATAACTTACCTAAAACATTAGGCAACTGGAATTTTTTTTATGAAACAATACACAAGGTAATGTGAGGTCAATGTAGTTTGACTACGTGAAAAAAAACTATAGTACCTAGTGGAGGCAAGGACTAATAACACAAACATAATTGAGCCTCATTGTTCCAATAAATTTGTATAAGAATCATGCCTTTGAAAGGAGAAGTATACAATGTCAAGTTACAAATTGCATCTCAAATTTTAATTGAAAGGAACCTGAAGAGAAAAACTTGAGCAAGTTATCTCATGGTGGCTTAAATTAAACCTTCAATATTCAACCAATACTCAGAAGAGTGCATATAATTAGAATTTTAATACGAGGGTTTCATAATACTTGGAACAAATGATCTCGAGAAACATAGTATAACGAGGTACGAAACTTGTTCATAACGAGTTAAACACTATAGCACCCAAAACCTAACAAACACTCTTGAATTTTATGGAGTGCAGGCCGAGTTTTTATGGGAGAATATAATTAAGTGCAACCTCTGAAATCTTATGACAATATAACTAATAGATTAGAATTTGGCAGTGAATAACTAGATAGACGGTGAAAATATGAGCTCAAGATATTTTTTGGACTTTTTAAAATGTGTAACATGGATAAGATGAACCAAAGAATGGAATTTATTACATACACCATCAAATTTAAAATCGATCAAAGGTCAAAATGAGTATATAGGATTATCCAACCAAATCAAGCAATGGGTTATTGCAAGGTATATGTTCTAAAGTAAGGAGAAGGATTTCTAATTTAGATAGTGTTAGCTCCCAAAATGAATCCGTCATCATGGTTGCATTTTGTGGTTGATAGCATGGCTATTGGTAGTTTTCTCAAATTGGTTTTTAGTTTTTCTAGCTGCAAGACTTAGCTTTTGATTTTTGTCTTAGAAATAAGATGACTCATAAAGGTCTTCTCTTTAAAATTTTCATAAAATGTTTTCAACAGCTAACGCGTGCTTAAAAGATGATGGTTAGCTGGTGAAAGTGGCGACTTTCAACAGCTAAGGAGAATTTCTCACAGGTCGTTAGCTGGTGAAAGAGGGGATTTTCAAACATCCAAGGAGCATTTCTCACAGGTTGTTAGCTGGTGAAAGCGGGGATTTTCAAACATCCAAAGAACGTTTCTCACGGGGTGTGCGTTGGTGAAAGTGGTGACTTTCAACAGCTAAGGAGCATTTCTCACAGGTTGTGCGCTGGTGAAAGCGACATTTTTCAACAGCCGATGAGCACTTCTCACGGGTTGCGCGCTGGTGAAAGCAGAGATCACGTGCGTTTTATCCACGTTGTAAAAAATCTAATGATGATATGTTCAACCCACATCATGCAATCAAGAATGATGCGCTGGTGAAAGCGGACAATCAGGGAAACTTGAGTTACACGTCTAAATTGGATTGCAAAGAGGATCTCATTCAGTAACGCATGCTTCACAATCATGGCGTTGAAAATGGAAAATTTGAACCCATCATCCCAGGTACAAGAACAATACTACATGGTTGGTGACATCAAATCTCCGCATCATTTCCCCAACACACATCACCCACAATTGTATGGTAAGTTTTCAATGTTGAAAAACAGAACAGAGTATTTTCACCAGCGCAAGACCTCGACCCAAATAGCATATCGCAGTGTTTGGTGTGCAGAATCGTTTGGGGTTTTGAATTGCAAATGACAAGAAGACGTAGTGGCTCTTTGTTGAGAAAAGAATTGGACAGTCTGTCCTTCCTGTTAGCGATAAAAAATGCATTGGCATTTTTGAAAGAATGATGCTTAAACTTGCAGGGAACTTTTCAATCCCTTCCCGAGATCCAAATGAAGATTTGAAAACACCATTGGAAATCTTAGGATTTCTAGATGTCGATCGACTATTCAGGCATGAAAAACGGATTTTCTATGATCGAGAAATTTGATTTTGAAAAATCTGCTCTTTTCACCAGCTAATTCGCCTAAAATTTTGCCAGTTAGCTAGTGAAAGTGCCGCCTTTCACCAGCTTAGGAGCGGATTTGTCGGTAAATAAGCTGGTGAAAGCCTGTCACGGCCAGAATGTTACAGTTTCACCCAGATCGTAAATTTTTGCATGATAATGAATTGAAACCTCTTCTAAGGCTTTATTAATGAATTATCAAATTTATCTAATCAACCACTTTTGGAAAATGAAGAGAAGAAAAGGTGTACAAATGTCATTTACCATCTTTAAAAGAGGCAGAATTTCAGGGTTTTGGGAGCCACATCACATAATTCGAATTTCATTATCAGATTATCAAACTAGAGAGCCTTGGGAGGCTGAGCTACACATCATCAGATTTCAACCACATTTTGAGGTGCCAACAAGATGAAGTTTGTTACTTATTTATAGCAAAGAATGACATGTTTTTCCATGTGGCATTTTTGGCTTTATCTTTCAGCCTTTGAAGATTTTCTGCCTTGTCATCACATTGAAGGATGTTGAATACTCTTGTAGCTGTCGAAGACTTCAATTTAGATATGGTTTGATTTCCTTTAATAAAGGATCTGTTCTTTAGAGTTTACAATTAGTTTTATGCTATGTTATTTTTAGTATCCTAGATCCCTTTTCATAGGATCTGATCTGTACATTGTAAAGGCTATAAATCCTGGGAATTTAGTCTAAGTAGGGGTTCGATTTCAGATACTCTTATGCTATGTAAACGGATTTTTTGATGCTAATGCAAAAAGATAGATTTCTCTCTGCTACAATATCAGATTTTATCACCTGTCTTCCTATGTTTTAATTAAACTGTTTTAGCTGCAGTGACTGTCATCTCACCAGTCAGCTCATAGTTTACTTAAGATTGTTTTACACAGTTTTATAAACCCTACATGTTGTATTTGGTTTAGTAACTCTGTATTCTCATCCATTTAAGCTTGCCATCTGATTATTGTTTCATGAGAGCTTTGTTTGTTTTGATTACCCATTTAAAATCTGACTACTGAGTTATAATTTGTTATCTCATTGATCCATCTATAAAAATACCAAAAACCATTTCATTTATAAGTTACCAAGCATCTTTGGTTTACAACCCCAAAGAGTTCCCTGGAGTGATAACAGATAGCAAAAGGGAAATTTATAGGTTCACACCACTTACTGAAGCTAAGACAACTTTGAATTGAGGAATAAACACAAAACCTCAAAAACAATCCATAGAGGTAACTATAGATGCTTGAAAAGATTCAAAATGTATTCATCATTTGAACTAAAAGGAGGAAGCAAGAGTACAACTTATGTCTATAATAATTTCAAAACAACATTGGGAATCCACTCCAAATCCATATAACATACTTAGAGATCATAAATTCATTATGTGCATAAGAAAATGACCCAACCCCTGTGCTCTTTTCCCAAATGAAAAACACCTAGAACGATCTAATTAGATCAACTAGTGGAGAGTAAACTAAGCATCAATCCTTCCTAGTAGGGTTCTTAGCATTGGGTTTGGATGGTATTGATTGAGTTGTAGATGATATTGGATCAAATTACAACCAAAGAGTAACTACCCTCAAATCTGATGTTGCATTTTCCACATGGATCTATGCCTTTTTTATCTCTCAATGAGAAGACTAACAAAGTTGCCATTATTGGAATGACATTACTTTGCACCATCTAAAATGCAATGTCAACATTAGAGGATTTTCCATGAGATCCTGATATAAATTCCATCAATACTAACTATAAAATATTCAAACCCATTTTCAAATTGATGATTAAAGACTCATCTCTCTATATAAACTTCTTAGCATAGTAAAACTTTTGTGGTTGTATAGGTTTTGACCTGAATCAATTCCAGAGTTAAATGGGTACTTTGCAAACCAACAATATTCCACTATTTACTTGGCTTGTTAATTTAGTAGTCAACCTGGGCCTCATACAAACTTTAAAGGTGTTGTGCACAATATATACATAGTGCACTGACAACAACCTAGGTTTTAAACTGGTCAAGGGACTTAATGCATGGATTTTGATTATAACTTGTGTAGGAAATCTGAATTGCATGAATACAACTTTAAGCTACTTGAATGAATGGAACCACACCAAATTGAAAATCAACTAATCTATACACACACAAGAAGAACTTGGTCTAATTGTACAAAAATAAACACACTGAGCTATAAGAAGAAACTAAACTTGATTGCAAAAAAAAAAAACTAATATGTTGCATGAAAGGAAATTGCATGGAAGAAGATAAAAATTTTGCATGAAATAAATGAATCTAATTATATATAACAGTTGATTCAATATCAATCCATGTTGTTATCTTATTAAAAAATGTTAACGTCATGAAAGGATAGGTAACAAATGCAACAAAATTCAACTAAAACTATCCTACAAGAAGTTTATATAGGAACTGTAACTGTCCTACAGGAAACTCCTATAGGATGATGAGAAGAGACCTGAAGAGTCTGTTAATATTTTCTAAACTATTGACAAATATAAATTAATATGCAATGAAATGTAAGAGAGGTTCTTATCCCTGAAAAGATGCTCTTGAGTACTCCAATGGACTTTCAACCACTTCTACAGGAAAACTTGCTGAAAATTACAGTTTGCTAATAGTCTAAACTATAGTTAGAAATTGATGTGCCTATCTAATATTCTGAGAAAAATCAAGAAATTGAAATACAACACACTAACATAAAAAATAAAGGAAGAATACAACAGGGTCCTTGAGCCCTCTTGAGTGGGCCCTACCCAAGTAGTGCAAGGAACCTCTAAAAACTCTAATAAGATGAAAAAAATCATCTTTATTAACCAATATCATTTGTTACATTAGGGAGCAGATCTCCAAGTCTCAAAAAGCTTCTTAAAAAAAAACTAGAATGCAATATTCAGATCTCTGATTTTCTTTCTCTTGCTCTCTACATTGGAGGCCTATTTATACAACTTAGAACTTGACCTCTATCCTTGGATCAAGAAGGAAATAGGGAGGCAGTGCATCCTTCTTCAATATCTTGATATTTTGAAACTTCAGTTTGTGGGGAGTGGTCACAAATGTACTAGCAACGCATCTTGAGGTAGGTGGGGGACAAGGCCCTTAATTCTCTCCCTGTGTTGGGACCTTCCTCTTATCACGGGGAGTTCAAACTACTTAGTGTTGGACA
>ML837504.1:62775-78344 GCA_009831015.1 Picea engelmannii | reverse complement strand
ATCTTGCCTTCTTTTCTGATAGCTGTTGTTTCAGAATCTCTTCGATTTTCTTTGCCTCTTCCAATTCTACTTTTAGTAGGACAAGGTCTTCATTAGGTTCTTTACTGTCTTTCTCAAACTGTATCAACAATTGTCTTTGCTTTTTGTTCTTGATTCTTAGTCTGCCAATCTCTTCCAATGCACTGATCAATTCTCCTTCCATGTCAACCACAACTTATTCTTCATTAACATCACTCCCTGTGCTATTATTGTCATAGTCCTCTTTGGCCATAAGTATGAAGTCATTTAGTTTATCTTCAATAGATGAATCATTGTCTTCATCATCTGAAGGATCATCATCATTGTTTGCACAAAGACTTTTCTTCTTAAAGTTATTCTCTTTAAAGAAATTTTTTTTTTTGTATTTCTCCTCATCATCACAAGTCTGATCCTTTCCTTTGTGGGGACATTTATTTGCAAAATGACCTATCCTACCACAGTTAAAGCATTTGAAAGGCAATTTACCTTTGTATTTTCCTGATCCCTGCTTCAGTCTCTTCACAAATTTTGCTTCAATTTCATCGGGCTTAGAATCCTCATTCTTGTCTGCTTTAAATGATGCTTCTTTGGAGGTGGGTTTATCTTTATCTATCCTCATTTCATATGCAGTCAATGTTCCTAGAAGTTGGTCAAATTGCAAGGTTTTTAGATCATTAAGTTCTTCTATAGCAGAGACCTTCAGGTTGAACCTATCTGCGAGAGATCTCAAGATTTTCTGAACTAAAGAAGATTCCCCAATTGTTTCACCAAGTGCCTTCATTGCATTTACCATTTCTTCTACTCTCAGAAAGTATTTTCCAACAGTTTCATCTTCCTTCATATTCAACTGTTCAAACTGTATTCTGTAGGTTCGAAGCTTTGCATCCTTTACCTTCTCATTACCCTCATAACTGCTAATGAGTTTGTCCCACATTTCTTTGGCAGTTCCTAGGTGCATAACTTTTACTAATTCTGCTTCTGCAAGCCCACTCAAGATAGCATTCATAGCCTTAGCATTGAAGCTAAATTCTAGTTTGTCATCCTTATTAGGTAGCACAATTGGCTTTACATAACCAGTATCTACCACATCCCAGACATCTGCACCTAAAGCCATTATGTAGGTTCTCATTCTAACTTTCCAGAAGGCAATGTTTTTTCCATTGAACAGAGGGGCCTTATTGGTTGAATTTCCTTCATGGCTTGACATGTTTAAGCTATAGGATCTACCCTTAGATAAAAGGGGTCGGCTCTGATACCAATTGTTGGACAACTGAGAGGGGGGGGTGAATCAGTTGTTACCGTGCTTAAACAATTATGCTTCTTTTAAAATCTTTACAAGGCACTCAATGATGATCACAATAATGCAGAGAAATAAACAAAGGCACATTCAGCATCAGTCACATGTATGAGAAAGACAGAGACAGATAATTCCTGAGGAAACCCATACAGGGTAAAAACCTCTTTTTCTTTATATGATAAGTATTATCTACATTCTTTACATTATCATACATATGAGCACCAACTCATTGTGAGGCTACAATATCTGGTTTTGCAAGCTGCAACTTGCTGAGAGCACCAACTCTCTATTTTCTCTAGCACCCACTAGAGGGAAGCACCAAATCCCTAGTTTCTCTAGCACCAACTAGAAGGAAGCACCAACTCCCTAGTTTCTCTAGCACCAACTAGAAGTAAGCACCAACTCCTTGCGTTCAAGCACCCACTTGAACCTTTGAGGACACCAGTCTCCCTAGCACCTCCCAACCACCTTGGTATATAAATTCCTTGTTACTAAAACTTATTATAGTGATATCAAGTTATTCAATGGCTTAGCATCCTTGTCGCTATTCTGTTACACTACTCTACTCTGTCTGCATCAGTGTCTTTGGCACGCCCCTTGCACTTTCTGTTCTTCTTCCTTTTATACTCTCTGCACCATATCCCTTCAATGCAACCTTCCTCTACTGTGCATTTCTGCACCTGCACTTTGCCTCCTTGCTCACACTTGAATCCTTCCCACGACATCAACCCTAATCTCTTCTTTGTTCCACATTCTTATAGTTCCTGTGCTCCTTGTGCATGCAATATTTGCCATGCCTCTGCATGCTCACACTGCGCCAAATTCCTCCACAACTTGAGTGCTCTGTCTGATCATCTTCGTGACTCTTCAGATTCTCTGGTCGTTTTCCACTCGTTCAACATCACTATATGTTATACTAAGATTCCTCAGCCTCTCTGGCACTTTGAGACTCTTCTTCTTCTCTATGACAGTTACAAGCTTCAATGCCCATCCAGCTATCAATCGCCTCCACGAACATATTCATCCCTTTTGAAGATTCCCATAGACTCTTCACCTCATCTGTCAATCATCGCGAAGTGTCTTCGAGTCCTTTGGTAGAAAGCATCAATGGTTTCTGGCAGTTACACTATGTCGTGCTACAGTAGCGCTCCGATCTTGTTCAAATTCACCTGCACCGTTGGATTGATTCCAAGGGATCTTGCATTCATTTCAGCATTTCGGCTTTCGACAGTTCGACATTCGTGTGACCATGGGTTTCGACATTCCCAGTTGCGATCCTCGAAAAGGAGCTTGGTTTCTCTAGCTCTTTCCTCCATCTCTCGCTGATGTGACCAAGGGTTGTGATCACAGCCTTATGCATAAGGCGCTTTTGCGATTTCGCATTTCGTGAATATGGAGATGAGGCATCTCGACTCTCCAAGTCGCGATCCCCGAAACCTAAAAATGGCGTGGGATCTACAGTCCTGATCAACACTTGATCTGATGGCTCAGATCATTTCGCGATTTCGCATTTCACAATTTCGACATTCTTGATGTTCAGTGCTCTTGTCACTACAATGTCTCGATCCACGAAGCTCCGAAATGGGTTCGGATCAACGGTCCAGATCACATCTTGATCTGACGGCTGCGATTAAGTCGTGATTTCACATATCGCGATTTTGGGATTCTTGTGGTTATTGTTCTTTGACATCTCCAACTCTCGATCTGCGAATCTCCGAAATGGACTAGTATCAATGGTCCAGATCAAGCCTTGATCTGATGGCTCAGATTAAGTCGCGATTCCGCATATCGCGATTTCAGGATTCTTGTGGTTATTATTCTTTGACATATCCAACTCTTGATCTGTGAAACTCTGAAATGGACTGGGATCAACGGTCCAGATCAAACCTTGATTTGATGGCTCAGATTAAGTCATGATTCCGCATGTCACAATTTCAGGATTCTTGTGGTTATTATTCTTTGACATCTCCAACTCTCGATCCGAGAAACTCCGAAATGGACTGGGATCAACGGTTCAGATCAAACCTTGATCTGACGACTTTGATTAAGTCACGATTTCGAGAGGTTAGGGAACCCCGTTCCTTTGACTCTCCAGTCAGCGAACTGACGCTCCTTCCCCACGTGTCCTCCCTGATGATGGACGGTCCTCCTTCTTTCGGGATTTTGTGAGCCGGCTACTCCTTGCACTTTAAAGAATGTGCAGGTTCTCCTTGATCCGACGATGGTCGGATCCCGCGCTTGGATTTAATGCCTGAGATATATCTATCTCTTCAACGCGCTCTTCTTGTCTACATTGAGAGCTGACAGCCATCGGGAATTCTGAATTGTTGATCCAACGATCATGGTTGTTGCTCTTCCCCGATTATCACTGCGTCGTTGATCATCGTTGTTGTACTCAAGCCATCATTGTTGTTGTACTTGCCATCAATGACAAGCATACGCTGCCTATAAATCATGCCAACACTTAGTTGGTGCTACACAAACACACACACTTCTTCATAGATATTAGACTAAAAAGGTACCTTTACTCATTAAATTCCATTCTCAAAACTATTCATTTAGACAACATACAAAAATATCCATAATTAATATTAAACATGGTCATTGAAAGTAAATTATTAGGTGTATCATGGTCAAAATGTATCCATGATGGGCCTTTTAGATAAGATATGATGGGGCCCATCATACATCCCAATTAAAAATCTTGCACATCCTTGTGCAACAAAATTGTATCTTCCTGCTCTTAGTGTTGTTGTTGTTGCTCACTGAATTTTTGTCCACTGTTATGTTGTTGCTGCTCAATTTTCTGTTGTTTCCCATTGTTATGTTGCTCACTATTCTCCTGCTTGATATCCCATTCTATGTACCTGGCCGTAATGGCTTGTTTCTCATGATATCACTTGGTTTTTACGATCTCTTCCCACTCTTCCTCTTCTTTATCTTTATTGATATCAACCATTGGTGCAATTGGAAGGAGGAGAGGTAGGTTCATCCTTAACCCAATCCACTTAGTCTTGAGTTTTCTCATTGTCTCCTTATAACAAGGTGTTCTTAGAAATGAAACTTGTAAAGCATTTGAAGAGTGGGGTTCTCTCACCTGTAGGCCATGAGACAAAGAGTGTCATCCCCTATGCAAACGTCTACTGATTCCTCTCCTCAAAGTCTCAAGGTGTCTTCCAGATGTGCCATTGCTTCTACTTGTCCGGTTGCTCAAATTTGGGCTATCTCCTTGTCTGAGGAAAGGTTGTTGTGACTAGCTATGAATTCTCCTGGTTTTGTTTCTTCACCCCTAATCTAGAGTGGACTATGAAGTTCCTCCTTGTTGTACCTCTTTAACTCTTTTTCCCTCAATTCTTCATGCCTCAACCATGATGCAAAAGCCATAATTTGAACATCCCCTACATATGGATTTGGGTTCCATTTGTAGGTGTGAGGGAGTACCATATTGGGAAAATAAAATTCACACATCTTGGATTTCTCTTCCATACTACAACTTTGATAAGTATCCAAGAAGTCCTTAGGTGTTTCTATGTGAAATCTCACTTGTTGGGATAGACTTGAAATCTAATGTTATGCCATTGTTCCTTGAGTAATAGGGCATACACTCTAGCTGATTGTCTACAGTCCAACAACTTCAAGGATACTTTGGCCATGGTCTCTAATGGATCTTCCATAATTTCTATCCTTTCATTTTTAATAGCCATCTCCCTCATAGCTTCATCCAACCTCTTTTTCAACTTCTGATTTTCTACCTTGAGCTTCTGGACGTATTCCATATTTTGCATTGTCATTCTTTGAAAATTTTCTTGTAGGTGTTGAAGTTGTCTCTCCAATTCTCTAGGGGCCTCTTCCTTTTTCTTCCCCTTGCTGCTTTCTGCCATTCTTTTCCACTTTATGGCTTCAACCTTAGACTTTTCCAATTATAGCAAGGTAGCATAGAAGAGTTTCTCTACTGGTGTTTTGGTCTTGGATGTTCCCTCTATTAGCAATGACTTCTCTCCTTGGGGTGTTGTTTCTCTTTGAGATGATTTTCCCTTTGTTTTCTGTAGTTTTTCTCGACTAGGGGAGTCGTTAATTTCCTCATTTTTAATTAGATTGGAAAGGGGGGTAATCAATTTTGGACTTCCCTACTTTTGGATTTTTCTAATTCTATAGGATATCCTTCTTCTAGGCTAAATAGGTTCAACACATGTGATTTTTAAAGGGATGATGGATGGTGTTCTTAGTGCTTCTAGAGTGTCAACCACTTCTTTGTCCTCTTTTTCTACTTTTAGTTATTTCCTTGTTTCCTTGAAGATATTGGTCTGCTTTCTTTCGTATGTTTCTCAAATTTTTCTTCTTCTCCTTTCTCTTGACTTTGCTACTTCATTTATGCTCGTATCTCTAGAAAATATTGCTTGTTCATATCTACAAAGTCTTCCCAAATAATTATATGTTTTATATTCCTTAGGACATATGATACTATTAAATTGATGAGTCCATGGTGAGCTAAAAAATCATGCTTCCCCTTCTTCACCTTGGCACTCGTCTCCTTCAGGGATTGAAGGAGGAAGTAAGGAAGGTTGATATTGCTAGTTGGTTTCTTATTGTAATAGTGTCTCAGTTGGTGAAGGAACCTAAAATTATAGGTATATACTATGCTCATCCTCCTTTCACAAGTGATATACTTGATGATGTGGTAGGCCACTTCTGGCTAAGGGTGAGGAAGCATTTCTCTCTTTATCTCATTTTTTCCTTCGTGGGGTATCTCATTTGTGTGGAAGAACAATTTATAAGCATTAATAGCCTCATGTATTTCTTCCTTGTTCCAAGGGAGGCCCATTGGTAAGCTATATATTATGTTTATGAAGGCTTCATCCACTCTGATCTCCAAACCTCTTACTGCAGTTATGTATTCTTGACCTTGAATATTTTGGAAAATGAGTGAAAATTCTAAGGCTATCTCATCATCAAAGCCTCTTAACCTTTCAAAATAACCTAGTGAAATGCTCCTTTGAAAAATATCAACAATTTCAGGGTTATCATAGATTTTGGAGGGCTCAGTGGGTTCCCTCCTATTGAACCCTTCTCCCATGGTGTTCTAAAAAAGTCACCAAATGATATAGAAAAAGAATTATGTGCACATGTGGGACTATTAAAGGAGAAGAGAAGCTTTGCAAAATTCTAGAATATGTGCTTCAAAGGAAAAATAGTTAGCTTCATAACACAGGTGTACAGGTTTCAAAAGTTGCAGAGATCGACGATGGAGGCAATGGATGTTTGCATGAAGGCTCTCTTTGTCTCAGTGCGTGCATCGGTGGGGAGTATGGAAGACTTGCTAGAGTGGCGACGATCGTGCAAGAGTGGTGAGGGAACCCCCAACGATTTGAATTTCCCACCTAAAAACTGCATGCGCCCAAGTTGACACATGTCTTCCTGAAGCTGCATGAGCTCCACTTAACACTCGTTCCCTTTCCCCAGGAACTTAGGACAACATAGGTTATGTCAAACCTTAGCCTCTAGGAAATAACAATATAATATTATTCCTTTAGAGGTAATCCCTTTAGCTTATCCCTTATTCCTAGACACTTAGCCCCTTCCCTTTGCCTACCTAATGGAGCTTAGTCCCCCATAACTCTTTCTTTGTGGTCAGTCTACACACAACGATGTAATTTTATTAATGATGTGAGTATTTACATATAAAAAATCAGGCTCATTAGCCTTCGCATCTGGGCTCTCCGGCCTAATAAACACATAAGTCTTCCATCTTATAAACACTTGGCTCACTAGCCTATAAACATAATTACAATTCAATAGGGGCTCGATCTAAGGGTGTTACAATCCGCTCCCCTTATTTTTGCATTGTCCTTAGTGCAACTTGTTTACACAACAATAACAAGATTTCCAAAATCTTCAAAAAGATGTGGGTACTCTGCCCGCATAGCATCTTCATGCTCCCATGTTGCATCCTCAGGACCGTACCAAGTCCACTGAACCTTTACAAGATTTATGACTCGATTCCAGAGTTGCTTTCTCTTCCAGTCCAGTATGCACATCAACTTCACTTGCAAAGTGCCTTCTTGCTCCACCTAAATCAAATTCCAATCGGTCACATGATTAGCATCAGGTATATACTTCTTGAGCAATGATACATGAAATGCATTATGAATAGTCATGGATGCAGGCAATGCAAGCATGCAAGCTATTGGTCCAATATTTTCTAGGATTTCAAACAATCCACAATATCTGGCTGCCAACTTGGAACAACTTCCCAACTTCACAGAACTTTTGTTGGATTTCACCTTCAAGAAAACATGATCACCCACTTTAAAGTCCCTGTGAGTTCTTCCTTTGTCTGCATAGCTTTTCTGCATGTCTTGGGAAACCTTCAAATTTTTCTTTATCTTTAACAATTGTTCTTCCATTTCCCTGAGCAACTCTAGCCCAACCACTTCCCTATCAGCTGGGTTGTCCTAGCTTACTGGGGTGTTGCACTTTCTTCCATAAATTGATTCAAATGGGCTCATCTTCAGTGATGCTTGATACCCATTGTTGTAGGCAAATTCTACCAAGTGTAGATAATCTTCCCATTTAGATGGTTTGTCCATCACATACATCCTTAGCATATCCTCTATCACTTGGTTTACTATTTCTGTTTGTCCATCTGACTCAGGATGATAGGCTCTCCTAAAGTCCAGGTTCGTTCGGAACCCCTTGAATAATTCTCTCCAAAACTTTGAGGTAAATTTTGGGTCTCTGTCAGACACAATTGTCTTGGGAATACTATGCAATCTTGCTACTTCCCTCATATAAATATCAACAACGTTAGTTTCCTTGTGAGTACTCTTCAATGGGATAAAATGGGCAGCCTTCGTGAGCTTATCTACCACCACCATGATGGAATCATGTTGTTTGTTTGTTCTGGGTAATCCTGTGATTAAATTCATTGTCCCCACTTCCCACTTCCACTCAGGGATGGTTAATGGTTGTAGCAACCCAGCTGGGTGTTTATGCTCAAATTTGACCATTTGACACTCCATACATCTGGCAATGTACTCTACAATTTATTTCTTCATACCTGGCCAATGGTAATGGCTCTTGACTGCTGCCACTATTTTCTGGTATCAAGGGTGCCCAACATAAGGTACATTATGCATTTATTTCAATAGCATACTCCTCAATTCTTGAGAATTGGGTACATAAATTATGTTCCTGAACCAGAGTATTCCATCATCTTTCAATCTATAATCTTCAACTTTCTGCAACATCTTACATTGTTGTAACTTTGTTACCATCTCCATGTACTGCAAATCTGCTTTTGCAACTTCCAAAATTCTGCTTTTAACATCAGTCTGATACATGATAATGGTTGTAACATGCAATTCATGCACTCTCCTGCTGACTGCATCAACCACCTTGTTCTCCTTTCCTTTGATGTGGTTGATATCAAAGTCATACTCATAGGGGAATTCCAACCATATACTATGCCTAACATTCAAGGTAGGATGAACAAACAGATACTTTAGACCATTATGGTCTTTCCTCAACTCAAACCTCTTTCCCATGAGGTAGTTCCTCCACTTCTTCAAAGCGTATACTATGCCTGCCAACTCCAAATCATGAGTGGCATCAAACCTTTCATGCTCTTTCAATTTCCTATATTCAAAGCCTATCATGAACCCATTCTGACTGAGTAATCCACCCAGTCCTTCTTTGCATGAATCTGTGCAAACCAAAAAATCTTCATTTGGATATGCAATCCTCAGAATTAGAGCACTGGTTAACAACTGCTTCAATTGTTGGAATCTCTTTTCACATTCTTCTGTCCATTGAAATTTTATCCCTTTTCTTTGCAAGGAAGTGATTGGGTGAGCAATTCTTGAAAATCCTGCAATGAATCTCATGTAGTAGCCAACTAGACCCATGAAGGATCTGACTTCTGTCACATTTTTAGGTGTTGTCCACCCTTTAATGGCCTCAATCTTTTCAGGGTCCATTGTTATCCCTTCTTCAGATATGATATGCCCCAAATAGTGAACTTTGTTTTGATAAAATGAGCACTTTCTCAATTTGGCATAGATTTGATGCTCTCTTAGCACTTGCAACACCATCCTCAAATGATGTTCATGCTTTTCTTCTGACTTGGAATAAAAAAGGATTTTATCCAAAAATACAATGAGAAACTTGTCCAAATATTCTTGGAAAAGACCATTCATTAGGCACATGAAAACAATTGGTGCATTTGATAACCCAAATGGAACCACTGTGAACTCATAATGAACATACCTTGTCTTGAAGGCGGTCTTGCTAACGTCTTCCTATTTAATCCTTACCTAATGGTATCCTGACCTGAGATATATATTTGAAAATATCCTTGCATCCTTTAACTAGTTGAAGAGATCATCAATCCTTGGTAGAGGATACTTGTTCTTTATAGTCACTTTGTTCAACTGTCTGAAATCGATGCACAATCTCAATGTCCCATCTTTCTTCTTCACGAACAAGACTGGGGAACCCCAAGGTGACACACTTGGGCGTATAAAACCCTTCTTCAGAAGCTCTTCAAGATGCATTTACAACTCCTTCAGCTCTGGTGTACTCATTATGTAAGGAGTCTTTGATACTGGAGCTGCCCCAGTTATCAAATTTATAGAGAAATCAATATCTCTCTTTGGGGGTAGTCCTGGTACCTCCTTGAACACATCTTCAAAATATTTAAGAGTGAATGATCCTCTAATTTGGGCACCTTATCCTTGGGTTCTTCTTCCATTTGAGCTGCAAATATTTGGCAACCCTTCCTGTAACACTTCTTCAGCTGCATTGCTGAAATTTCTCGGACTTTAACTTCCCCGGGAATTCCTTGGACTGTTCTTGGATTTCCTTCCTCATCCGGGAAAGTGAATTCCTTTTTACGAAAGTCTAAGATGGCATGGTGTCGGTCTAACCAATCCATACCAATTAGGCAGTCATATGATCCCAAAGGCAAGATGTTCAAATCTGCCTTGGTACTCAGTCCATTCATGCCCACTGGACATGATTTAACCAACTTAACAACCTTTCTCTTGGCTCCTGTAGCCAACTGCACCAACCAAGATTTCCCATGATTTCTTCTTGATAATTGAAATCTTTCCACTATCTTAGAATCTATATAGCTATGAATAGCCCCCGAATCAATTAAAATAGTAAAGGCATGGTTATCGATCATACCTTCGACTTCAATCATGTGTGATTGAAACTCAACTTGCTTGTTGTCCAGGGCTACATAGATCCTTGGTACTCTTTTTCCCATGTCCTCCACTATTTCTGCTTACTGAACATTGTCAGAAAATCCCACTTTTTCACTTCTATTAGGACAATATATATACCTATGATCTCCTTTACATCCCCAACATTCCATAGGTGTCTTCCTTGGCCTTTTCCCACCTACTTCAGCCATCCTGGGCTCTCTCAAAATTGGTTGTCCTTGAGGACTATTTCTGAAAAATGTGGCTTGTTACCCTTTTGCCTCTGCTCCCTTTTAAACTTCCTCTTGCCTACCCAATCCTTCTGGAAAATAGGTTTCCCTTTTTGCTGATTGAATAAGCATTTTTCTCTCCTTATGGTTTCTTCCATAGTTTTAGGATCATCATACCAAATCTTGTCACTGATGAAAAATGGCAACCCACTCAGATACCTTTGAATCTTAACTTTCTCATCCTTGATGAAGGGGACATACTTCAACAACTCCAAGAATCTTCTTTCATACTCATCAATGGACATACTTCCTAGCTTGAGTTTAAAGAACTCTTTCATTTTCTTGTCATAATACCTCTTAGTTAAGTACTTATTTTCAAAATTCCTCTTGAATTCCCTCCATGTAACATTCTTCTCTTTGACGTGTTGCACTTTCACAAGATGATCCCACCATATGGACGCCTTTCCTTTTAGCTAATAGATGGAAATTCTTCCTTCTGCACGAGAAGAGTAATTATGAAGTTGGAAATATTTCCTCATTCCCAACATCCAAGCCTCAACATATTCATCTTTCTTGGGCTCTCCATCAAAAGTAGGAGGTTTGATCTTGTTCATTTCTCCCTTCAGCTCATCCACTCCATATTTCCAATGTTTTCAGGTAGGGGATGGACTTGAACTGTTGTGCGTCCTCTCTTTGGAATGCCTTCAGGAGTGTTGGTGATGTCTATTATCACTTCTTCCTCTTCTTTCCTCATCAGGGGACCTGTGGCTTTTTGATTTGTTGGATCCACCTTCCTTATCCATCTTCTTTTCAATTTTTTCTAGGATCTACATCAACTTCATGTTAAATTCTTTCTATTTCTCCTTGGCTCTCCTAAGCCTTTCATTATCTTTCTGGTGAATTTGGACATCTTTTTGAATTTTTTTAATGATTTTCATCATGCCCAAGTTTGTATCTATTTCTTCTCCATGCCCATTGGAGTTTAATCCTTCAATTCCCAAATGGACATCCATTCCTCTAAATTCATCCTCCTGACTGTAAGCGTCCCGTGCCTCCTCCATTTCTATGTACTATGGAACAATTCAGTTCGATTCTAACAATTGTTAACTCTGCAAAATGTGCAGTTAACCGAAATTTGTCAACTTACTTGACTTAATATTTTTGTTGAATAACTTAAACAATCTGATTCAACAAAAGAATATCAGACTCCATTTTCAGCGGGTCTTGTTCGATCAAGAACCTCTTAAGATTATATCTCTATACCTTTTGCTTCAGCCCTTGGCTCGCCTGTGACCAAGACTATGACCTAGTGCTAATGATTTGGGCGCTTATCCGGAGCCTTGAAACTTCGGGGCTCTGGAGCTTCAGAGGTTTCCCTTTCCGCACCTCACAAACATCACAAAACAACGAACTGTCGAACATGTGAAGAACGGTGGATCTACGGTCCACATCCCTTGCTCAGATCTATGGTGGATAGGAGCTTCGAGGACTTTGGGCTTCAATGGTTTCAAAATCACATCACAACAAATCTCCCGGAGTGTCGAATTGGCGAACTCGTGAATTGGGGTGGATCAATGGTCCACGTCTTCCCAACAACCAAAAACTTATATTTACTAGGAAACTCTAGGCTTTGGGACTTCGGAGCTTTAGGGCTTCGGGACTTCAGAGGATTTCACATCTGCACACCCTAAAAATATCGAACCGCAAATCTTCAAATACTTCCACGTCACCCTCGATGATGTCATCACGTTAGGTTACTTCAACGCTATGGAAATTCGGGGATTTCTTCCTCCCATTCCATCATGAACCATTTCTTCCAGAGTGTCTAGTCTACGGACCTTGGTATATGACGCCACGCGTCCCCTGTGACCAACGATTGGGATTAACTCTGGCCTTCAGGATTTATTTACCCAATGCTAACTGTAACACCTTTCCTCCAGAGTACCAAGCCTCCAGACTTTAGGATCTAGCGCCACGCGTCTACTGGGGTCAAGCTATCGTGGGCCTAATATAGTTAAATTATTCACCAAGGTTTTAACTACTTTATGTATCCATCAGGGTCCCACCATCCATGCTCGAGAGGAGTGCCACGTGGCCAAATACTAGAAGCTGACATGTGGCACAATCAAACGGGTGACACATGTCACGTTCTAATTGGAATTTCTATCTTCCAAAGGTTCTTAACTCACTGACACATGGCACACATCCCATGTTTCCATGTCATCCCTGGTGACGTCAACAGGACACGTCACTTTGGGACTACGAGCTTCGAAATATTTTACACTTGCACACTCCAATTCTCCCGAACTCCCGAACAAGATGATCTTCTAACATGCGTTCCTTTTGACGAACGGTTCAGATTAACTCCGGACTTCAGGACTTCGAGAGTTTCCACTCTATTCACACCTTGTTTCTCCCAAATGTCGAATTCCAGAACAAGTCGATCTGCCGACACATGTCCCTTTTGATGAACAATCTAGATTAACTCTGGATTTCGAGACTTCGGGAGTTTCCGCTCTATTCACACCTTGTTTCTCCCGAATGTTGAATTCTTGAACAAGCCGATTTACTGACACATGTCCCTTTTGATGAACGGTCCGGATTAACTCCAGACTTTGGGAGTTTCCTCTCTATTCACACATTGTTTCTACCGAATGATGAATTCCCAAACAAGTCGATATGTCTACACGTGTCCCTTTTGATGAATGGTCTAGATTAACTCTAGACTTCGAGACTTCGTGATTTTTCACTCTAGCACACTCCATTTCTCCCGAAGTGTCGAACTTTCAAACTGCTGTGAGATCTACGAATCAAAATCACTTGCGTGTAGATCTGACGACCGAGATCTATTTTTCACCGCCGCGCCTTACCTCTTTCTCTTGACTCGGTCCAATGGCTATGATATTTCCTTGGTCAAATCCAATGGTAACACTTCTCCTCGGATCTACAGTGTAGATCCCCTTTAGGACTTCGAAAATCCAGGCTTCAACCCCTTTTTTCTCTATAACACATAAACTTCGTCGAAGTTGTGAAGTCTGAATGAATTGGAGGTTAACCTTCATGCACTTTTCTCCATATCTGATGGTTGTGAAGGATCCTCCTTCTCCTGAACAGATCCTATGACCCAACACCACGGTTGTTGTGATTTCTTTCTCTTTGGCCATTTCTTAAACCGTTATACATCTTGTGCTTCCAAACACAGTCCAAATGTTCTCTCAACACCCTTCTGACACTTTGTACATCAAAATTCTCTGGACATTTTACTTTGAGTTCCTCGTTCGTGGCCCATCCAGGTTCAGTGTTGAAACCATGGGCTCTGAACTTGAATTTTGTCCATTTCGACAACAATCCTTTTCCAAAACTTTTTCTTCAACTTCCACTGACATGGCCCATCTAGGCTTAGTTTTGAAACCTTGACTCTGATACCATTTTGTAACATCCCCGACTCTCATCCTCTGTCGGTTAACGCTACCTAATCAACTGTAAATTTTATTTTCTACTCTGATACCATTCTGTAACATCCCCAACCCTCATCCTCTGTCGGGTAACACTACCTAATCAACCATAACTTTTCTTTTCTGCTCCGATATCATTTTGTGACATCCCTGGCCTTAAACCAATAGGTCAGGCCATGCCACCAAATAACCTTAATGCTTTGATACCATATATATTTATATACATATCCATCTAATGAAATTTAAATAGTTATAGCATTATGTTCATACACTTATTCATGCGAAAAAAACATTAAAACATACATGCAATATATATAGACAATTATAATAACATTATAACTTGATTTCAAGATACACATCATACAAAGAACAAATATTTGGTACTTATCTTTTAATAGATTACCACCAACTGCGTGTAGACCTTCCACGAACCTCTCAGCCTTAGACCAAACTGCTCATCATGCTCAGCAGAGGGTCACCCCCGAGATGGGACTAAAATTCACTGGGAAAGGTATTCCTAGGCTTGGAAAGGACATCAGGAAAGTTGCATAGATCAACAGGAAGGATTTTCTCCCAGGAGACACTTACCCCCACAACCCACAGACCCTCATTCCGGACACACCTGTCCCACCCCAGGAGTGTACACCTTCACTATCACAAGTCCATCAGTTGTCCACCTTCCAGGGCTTCAAAAACAGGCTAGACCGGAAGTCTCAGAGTACTGTAGCTGCTACGAGACTCCCTCCAAGAGAACTCACTTCCTCAACACACTCTCTCACCTAGAGAGAGTTTCTCATAGGCCTGACAACCTGCCTCTTCCATCCAGCTCCTAAGTCCAACGGGTAACCACTACACCAACAATTGGGTATGGGTTCTGGTAATGACAACAAGCCACACCAGTCCAGAGAAAATGTGGGTATCAAAAACAAAGGTTAAGGCGTGATATGGCTCATACACTATAAAGTCGTGTTGTGCGTCACAGGAAAAATGGTTAGCTTCATAACACGGGTGTGTAGGTTTCATAAGTTGCAGAGATCGACGATGGAGGCAATGGTTGGTTGCGTGAATGCTCACTATGTCTCAGTGTGTGCATCAGTGGTGAGTATGGAAGACTTTCCAGAGTGGTTGATCCGGATTATTTTCGGCATGAAATGAGAGCGGAGATATAATAAAGAAATGCACAGAGATATCACGTATATCCAGTAATATAACAGAAATATATTAGAGATGCAACCATAAACACAGAGATACATTAATACACGATTTCTATTAATGAAATAAATGTACAGAGACTGTAAAAATACAGAGTGAAAGACTCGCTAGAATGGTGGCAGCTTATCTCTGAGAAGAGATGTGACGGCTACTC
>ML837504.1:31741-54866 GCA_009831015.1 Picea engelmannii | reverse complement strand
TTTTGTCCCATGACCATATATCATATTTACATTATACATCGCTAAACTAGGGATTAAAAACAATAATGTTACACCATGATCCATTTGACTAGGGGAGGAGAGAAACCAATATGTAATAACAATAAACACAAATAAATCCATGATACCCTATCAAATGCCTCAATAAATCAAGCTTGACTACCACTGCAGGATCTTTGGATAATTTGATAGAATGAAAACCTTCTTGGGTAGTACATATGGCTTCTTGTATCTGCATTCCCTCAAGAAATCCAAATGGCTCCACTGAGATAAAGGTTGAGAGAAAAGGCTTAATTCTAGTAACCAAAATCTTTTCAATTATCCTATATAAGTAATTACAAAGAGAAATAGGTTGAAACCCTACAAATGAATCAGGATATTCCACCTTTGGGATAAGAGCTATAAATGTTTCATTGATATTCCTTGGAACCTTCCCTGACATTCTAACATCCTCCACCACCCAAAGAAGATCATGACCTAATAATTCAAAGAAAAAGAGATATAATTCAACAATCCATATTTCTAGACTCAATCTCATGTCCTTCTTAAAAGAAGTCAAAACCTACAATAATTCTTCCTTGGAAATAGACCTGAATACCTTTGCACTATCATGTTCAATGATCCATCTGGGGAAAAAGAGATTAACTTCAAGATTTACGCAGTATTAGCACCTGCAAGCTCCTTGAAGAATTGGTCATTTCCTTGATAGTGTTTATGTTCCTCTTATGATTAGAAAAATTTTGGAAGAATTTTGTATTTTGATCATCGACTTCAATCCAGGTGGTGTGAATTTTCACGCGCCAATCTGCATCCTTATCCAACAATAGTTTGGAGCATAAAGCTTCGAATTTTTTGAGATCCTTCACACTCTCCTCATTAAAGACCCCTTCATTGAACTTCTGGACCAAAATCTCCAGTGAGTTATCAACCTTTACGATTTGAGCATCTCTTGATCTATACATTTCCCCCGATCAAGATGGCACCTTATATTTGACATGTTTTAGTGAAAGGGAGAATTGTTCACGGGTCAAAGACTCAGGATTAGAAGAAACATGGCGCCAATTTTCCTTAACAATAGCTTGGAATTCATCCTCTATCGACCAACTAGGGTTGAATTTAAAGGGAGTTCCTGGCATTGATTTGATATTTTCAAGTTCCAGCTAAATGGGGAAGTGATTAGAGAATTTGGTTCCTTCCACCCAAGCCCTGAACTTTTCCACCATCTGAATGAGAAAAATTTAAATCAAGAACTAGTCTAGTCCCGTAGAAATTGCATCCTAATCGGTTTTGTTATTATGTCAAGCGTGTCTTAATTTTATAGGTTCAATATCCACCCAACCAAAAGATTCAAAACGTGATCAAAATAAGTCTGTGAGTATGTAAATCTGACGCCACCTCCCCATACTTCTATGGCACTTAATGTCAAATTCAAACTACCACCGATGATCATATTTTTAGAGTTTAAGATTTGGGAATTAAGAATTTTGTCCCATAAATTTTTCCTTCCTTCATACATACCATATACATTGAGGATGGACAAAGTAAAGCACAATGTTTTGTAGAAGACCTCTATAAATAAACCAGAGTGAATGGAGAAAGCATTATTCAACATAATGGAGGAATTTTAGCTTGTAATGATCCCCCCAGATAAACCCTTTGAGTCTAAAGAAATAAATTCCTTGCCCCTCATCTTTTTTTTAAGTTTAGGGATTAAAAGGTTTCCTCTCTCTATAGTCTCTTGTAGCAAGAAGATCTCAAGTCTTTCAACCTCTACCAGTCTAACAAGGGTAATTTTTTGGCCCGTTCCCCTAGGCCCCGAATATTAACATATAATATTTCATGGGGAAACCTAAGGAAGGGCTAGTCGCACTTTAAGGGCCCCAGTAATAAGCCTATGATTTCCCTGGTTGTTTTCTTTTATAGCCTATTCTTGTTCTCATTTAAAAGTCTATTTCCTAACTACAAAGAGGATCCCTACTTCTCCAATGGAGTCCATTCCTAGCCCTCAAGAGGGAATTGAAGCATCAAGCTGACCTTTTATAGGTCGTAAGTCGTAAAGGCCTCCTCCTTTGGATTGGATATCAGAGGAAGTAAATCTTGATTCCTTCATCAACCTAAGATCCACCCTTTCACATGGGATCAACATCATCAAAAAGGTTTATAGGAGGGAATATAGTGCTATGGAGGAATATAGTCAACGTTGGAGGACAACCTCTAGGTATCTTAATTTGAATAGGAGGAGATGGCACTAGCCCTTCGACACCTCTCGCAAAATTATTGATAGACAAGGAGGAAGAAGAGGAGGGATTTAACTTACCTTTATCATCCATGAATTAATTGACCACTTCCTTGGGAACCTTTGGAGTAATTGCAAAGGGTCTGATATCCAAAGTTGGGCATTCCGCATCTTTAGAACCCACTTCACAGCCCCAACTCAGTCTTGCTCCGACAATTAGAGATATTGAGAGATCTAAAATAAGAATATTTGAGGCCCCTTCAATGCCCTTACCCACAACCTTATGTGCGTTCGTTACAAGAGGTGCAGCAGAAAGCCCATTAATATCCATTTTCGAATCGACTTTCTCCACAAAGGCTATAAGTCTTATCTCCTCATAAATGGCTCTCTGAATATCATCTTTTCTTCTTCAAACGATTTTAAATAATGACTTCGAAAAATCCTTCCAAACATATCCATATAGATGGCATTTGGAGCAATAAAAATGAATGTTTAAATAATAAAGAAGTTGTGCATACATTTTTCCCTCTAGAACCAAGTCGATGGATTTGAATAAACCATTGCTAATATCCAAATCAACCTAAATTGGAACATTCGATCTAAACCTCTCATCTAGGAAATTGTCATCAACTAAAATGGTCTTCCCAAGTCAGTTACCAATGTTTCATAGCGCTTTCTCTGTCCATAAATCCACAAGGAGCCCTAGTAGTTTAACCCAAACTAAGGTACTAGACATCGACTCCAACTTATAATCAAACAAGGGATTCCATGGTTTAATGTGTTGGTACGATCTATCCATAAACTAGACATCCTTAAGAATTGAACAACATCCCCTTTAGATCTGAAAACAAACTCGATCCATCCATGGGATAAGAAATGTGTCTTTGGGGTATACCCTAGGTGAATGCCCCAATGTCATTCCATCCAGGATAAAATACAATCCGTCCCGACTCTTCCACCAAGGAATTTTCCAACCAGGGTGCACCCAGACAGATTGAGGATATGGTTCACCGCTACATCTTCTCCAACTACAAGAGAAACCTCCTCTTTGCGACTTTTAATTACTTTACATTTTTAATTTTTGTAGAGACCTTCCTCTATCTCATTTTCACCTCCCTACAGATGCTTAACACAAACCTTGGACCCGAAAAACCCGAGACCATCAACTTTGATAAGGGAAATAGTATGTAGAGTAACCAATTATTTTTCATCCAAAAGATCAACCTCATCCTCTAGAGCAGAAAAGGGTGATTTGAGTAAAGAGATCCTCGAGCTAGGCACCTGCAATAACTTAGGATCTTCAAAAGGTGGTACACACTCATACGTGGAGGGAGTTGGAGGGTTCTTATACCAGCTCCTGCGCTGCCTAAATTTTGTTGAGGTACCAACAGAATCGACTTCACCTGTGCCACAGATACGAAGACCGAGGCTAGAGAATTTGACATCTTTGCTAAGGTGAGGCGAGGACACCTCTTTAGAATTCAAATATCGTGACAACCTCTCCATAATAGACACGACACTTGGCAAGGAGAAAAATATTTGGTCCTCTGAAAGCTACTCATTTGAGTAGTCAACCAATTGGACCTCATCAACCATCCTAGTTAGCAACAAACCCATATGACTACCCCTACTTGAGTCCTTCGTACCCTCAATACCATCCCTCTGCAAATCGTGATTCCATCAACTACTAACTAGGGTTTCCTCAAACTCTGACTATATCTTATAAATGAGTTAATATGTAAACATTATCAATGACATAAAAATGACAACATCTTTATCATACTAAATAATAGATACACCTAAATACTTTTGATACTATAATGGTATTATTTAGATATACATTATTATGCCAAATGTTATATGATACTTAAAATCAATGTTTAAAAATTATTACAATGGATAAACATCATATTAATTTTTTTATTATTATAAATTGATAATTTCAAAATATATTCATTAATTTTAAATTTATTAAATTAAATATCTAAATATTTGTAATGAAAATTAACTCCACCAACCATCAATTTAAGAAGTGTCACATGAATTGTATTATCATATTATATGAGATTGTATTATCGTATTAAAATATATAAGATGGAATCAATTGTAGGCTTGTTTCACATGGGATTGTGTTATCATACAAACGTAGATCCATCTTAAACGAGATCTGTAAAGTACTAAGATGGATCAGATTTATTATGGTGCAATTTTTTTAATCATTTCATTTAATTCTTTCATATTAAATAATAATAATAAATTACACCTTAAGAATTTTGATCCCTCTCAATTCTTTATAGATTCGGTTTAAGATGGATCTACACTAGTTTAATATTTTATAAGTTGTCATGTACATATATACATACGTATATATGCGTGTACTATGTAACAATGGGTGTAACTCATAATGTTTAATGTAAAATCTAACATAACGTTAATGTGACAACATCTCCTCAATAGTGGGTTGTAGAGCACCTAGCTACTCTCGATCTAATTATAATATGTAAAATGAAGTTAATATTAAATACAAATAAAGATAATTAATTTGATAAGAAAGTGTAATATTAATTTTTTTTTAGAATTAAAATAAAATATTGTAATGAATAAAATAAATTTGTGATTTGTAATTTCAAAATATATTCGTTAATTTTAAACTTATAATTTATTAAATTAAATATTTAAATATTTATAATAAAAACAACTCCTAACAAATCAATTATCATATGGGATTGTATTATCCTATTATATGGGATTGCATTATCATATTGATGATGATGATGATGATGAACACATGGATGATTTTAAGGATGGAAATTTATTTTAAAATGTAGAAACCTTGGCAAATCTTACTAATCCTTCACATGCCAAGTATAAAATGTTTGGCGATATTTTTGTAAGAATATTCAAATTTCTAAAGATTTTATGTAGTTTGTATAAAATTTTGGCGATTTTTAATGTAAAATAATTTTATCCTATAAAATTTGGGCGAATCATTTTTAGAAAAGAGAATCTTGTTTTGGGAAAAACCATGGAAAATTAGCCCATGAGCGAAATTTAACCCCTAAAGTCATCCTTGGATGAACATCCACTAAGACCGAATTGGTCTATCGAACCTTAATAAGGTAAGGGATTACTTGCAATTCTTTAGGATTTTGTTTCAATACTCGAAAAGCAATAAGAGAATCTTTCCAAGATCACCATGGTTTTGTTGAGTTAAAAGGTTATGAAGGTTGTTAGCGTGACACATATTTTGAAATTGAGATCTAATATGAGTATAGGTTGGACAATCTAAGAGAAAGTGTTTTTCATCTTCAACCCTCTTAGTGTCACAAAGGTGACACACTCTTTCATCCCATGGTGTTTTAGGAATTGACCAATGCCCGGTTTCACTACGAAGCTCATGAGAATTTGTTCTTATTTTAGCAATACTTATTTTTTCTTTACACTTGTCAAAACAAAGAGATAATTTTGATCTTCTAGATTAGGGTTGTTTACCTCCTTATAATACCTTAATTTTTTCCCCCTCTAACTCTTTATCACACCACATTTTCTTCTTAAATTTTGATTAAATAATATTTTTAATAGTATCCTTATTCTGTAAAATGGTCTCTTCTATGATTCCCCAATGGCTTAGCCAAGATTGTGCATTTTTATGCCATCCCCACTTGAGTCCAAGGTGGTTATGGTTGGAGTTTGAAGCAATTTTAGGAATCCTCTTGTCTTCCATGTTGTTTAACTTATTCTTATGCATTAGGTATATAGTCATAGTTGTGCTCTCAATGGGGGAAAGGTTTGCCTCTAAGAGTCAATATTAAGTATAAAAAAGAATAATTAATTTAGTAGGGAAGTGTTTAAACTTTATATATTTATGAAGTGGTTGAGTATTTAAATACGTATATGATATTAATTTAATTTTTTTTAGATACTAAGTAATATAGAGATAATAGTCAATGTCATAGTTTTAGCAAGAGACATCCAATGGTGAAAGCTTTTTTTTTCCAAAGAAAAAAATCTAGTAATTTTACTAACTATGGAAACCTACATACTCAGATTCTAGTACTTTTATTTATGAGGTATAACATAATTACAAAGTAGATGCTCTAGGCATTCCTCTGGACAAGAGTCCAACTATAGTTCAAAAGATTCAAACAAAATATAGAGTGTCATCTTATCTTTATGTTGAGTTATAGTTTGAGTGGGATGGTGCCCAATCAACTAAACAATAGATCGATTGCAAAGATCTATAAAGCACCAAACTATCACAAAAATTTTGAATAAAAACATTATGATTAATTTTCTAATAGGTCTTATGAAAAACTCAAAGTAAGTGAACAATTCAAACAATCATGAGATCTTATGCTAATTGGAGCCACGAGTCATGAAAATATTCCTTGGAATCATTTGGGCTCTTTTAAAAAATCTTCCATATACCTCGGTCCAATTCTAGTCCATCTTTTGAAAGGCGGTCTGCTTCCTAGTTCCATTCCTTTAAAACATGATCAAAAGTGAGGAGATAAAAGTCTTGGATACTTCTTTTGATATTCCAAAATAATGGGAAAAGTGTTTAATTCTATAGAGATAAATCACCTTTCATCCAATTGGTGACCATCTGCAAATCCCCATAAATGTGAAGCTGAGAGATTTTTTTTTCCCGATCTAACTGAAGGATAAGTTTCAATGCCATGAGCTTGCTGAAGTTGTTTGTGTCTAGCCTGAGTCTAGCAGAAAAATAAATGGAGTGGGTGCATGAAATTTGCAGGATCTCACCTGCTCCACCCATTGAGGGGCTCCCTTGGGAAACCCCATAACAAAAATCCCAAGGCTTATTCGTTTGAATTTGAGGTTCTTGTTGAGATCTAGATTACTTGGGCTTGGAGCAATGAGGAAAGGATAAGATAATAACTAGGATTTGAGTAGCGCAAATCTGATTTCAAGTGATTTTATCATAAAAAAAGAATGATTCCTAGCAATCCAAATACCCCAAGCCATTATCAGGGGGAGTGCTTTGAGGTTTTTAGAGTGTTGATTACTAATCCAATAATTTAAAGCTTCCTCTATTGAGGATCCATTCCACCTATAGGAAGACCCTATAATTTATGAATCTCCTTCCAAACCTACTGAGTGAATTTGCAGTCCATAACGAGGTGATGATTATTTTCTAAATGTTGCTTACATAGATAACACCTTCCAGGACCTTGAAAATTCCTTTTTTGAAATTTGTCCCATGTAAGGGATTTATTATGCAACATAAACCACGAGAAAATTTTAGTATTTGGAGGACATTTTAGCTTCCAAATATCCCCCCCCCGCCATGAGTAGGGTCTTCTCTAACTTCTTGGGATAGTGCTGCATAACCTAGTCTCGAAGTATAAAAACCCTTGGGATTTAGGGACCAAAGGAGTTTTTTAGTGCCCCGATGTAGATATTTTACTGAGGTGCCCCATCACCTTCAATTCCTAGTTCCTCTCATGTTAGTTATTGCATATGTTGATTTACAAAATCCCATCTCATAATTTGGTTGAGATAATAAAAATTGCCTCTATTAAGGTTCCTGTTGAGATGGTTAGGAAAAATATGGTTATTTTGACACCCTATCCTTGTGTCCTTTCCAATAATAATTTGGGACCCATTTCCAATAAGCCAAATCAACTATCTACCTATAAGAAAAAATCATTGACTATTTCGTTCAATATTATTGATCCATTTTGCACCTGCTTATTTAGCTTCCAAATCCAGTCTATGATAGATTCATGTGGAAAATATTTTTCCTTTGTAATATGATCCCAAAAGCCTATTCCTTGTATAATACCCCACACATTTTTTTCGGCCAAAGCCTTAGAGAAGAAGAAAATATTTTTTAAACCCCAACGTCCTAAGGCTTTTGGATTTGCAAGTTTTTGCCATGAGGGAAGCGCCATTGATTTCTTGTCCTCACTTCCAACCAATAGGAAACATAATGATAATTGTTGGATTTTACTCAGGATATATTTTGGTATCCAAACAAGAGAGGCCCGATATACTGGAATAACTTCTAAGACTTCCTTGACCAAAACCAAGTGGCTTGCTCTCGAAATCCATTTGTTACACAATACATGAACTTTTCTTTCTAGTTTCTCCAAAATCCATAGCCAGTAATTTTTGGATAACTGTTGGCTTTGAGAGTGAACCCTAGATAATTAAATCCTGCCCCGAAGTTCTCTTCCTAGAGAGAGAGTATTTGGGATATGTCAAGGCTCTCGTGCTCGAGGAGTCCCCAGGTGTATAAAGAAGATTTTGCAGTGTTAATGCACATTCCAGTGGCCTTGTAGAAAATAGAAAGTAACTCGTCTACATTTTCTACAAATCTAACATTCCTTCACAAAAAATGAGTATATCATCAACAAAAAGTAAATGAGAAATAGTGCATCCTGGACTTATGGCGATACCTTTTAATCTCCCCTCAACAAAATTAGCCTTGAGAAGTCTACTCAATCCTTCATAAACTAAAAGGAAAACAAGGAGAGAGAGTGGGCACCCTTGTCTTAGGCCTTATTATGCTTTGAAGAATGGTGATGCAAACACATTGATTAGGATACCAAAGGATGTTGTGCTAATGTAGTTCATGACCCAAGTGACAAAAGAGTGGTAGAAGCCTAAATGAATAAGAAGAAATGTGAGGTACAACCAACTCACCCTGTCAAAGGCCTTAGATAGGGAAACCTTTAGAGTGATGTATTTATGGTTGCCTGTGTGAATGGAATGCAGACCTTCTTGAGAAAGTTTGATGGCCTCATGTATTTTTTGACCTCGTAGAAACCTGAACTGTTCAGGTGAGATATGGGTGGAAAGTGTATTCATTAATCTTCAACCTATTAGCTTCATGATAATTTTATATATGCTATTGCATAATGATATGGGCATGAATTGTTAGAAACTAGATGGATCGTCATATTTTGGAATAAGAGAAATGAAGGTGGAGTTATACATTGCGAACATTCTTTCTATGGATATGGAATACTCCACCACCTTGAGAAAATCCTCACCCAAGATTTTGAAACAAACAATAAAAAATTCCATTGAAAATCGATCTAGTCTAGGGATTTTGTCCTTCTTGAAGGAATGGAGAACCCCCTGGAGTTCCTCCTTTGAAATGTTTTCCATTAGCTATGTGTCTCCCTCTTAGTCTATAAAACTAGGGAAGTGAGAAGCCACATTGAGAATGTCATATATTGTTGCATGTGAGTTTGCCTTATGTAAATTGTCAAATTCTTGTATCCTTGTCTTTGCAATCTTTGCAAAGGAGGTAGCTTGGGTTCCATCTGTTGAGTTTATTGCCCAAATTGTGTTGATTGACTTCCTGTGATTTAAAAACTTGGTGTTTTCATCATCTGCCTACAACCAAATATCCCCTCTCTTAATCCACCATTCTTTCTCTTTTGCTAGCAATATTTTCCTTCTGGTTTCCTCCAATGATTTCAGAAGATCCCTTTGCTGATCAAAAAAATTATTTTTCCCCTCCTCTTGAAGGAGTTTCTATAATTTTTCTTCTATATCCTCCAAACTTTGGTTGTCTCGTTCACATTTCCTTTTTGACCAAGTGATTATGAAAACGTTTTCTCGCTTTAGGATTTCAAGGAACTGTAGAGGAGGATATTCTAGGAGTGATGCATCAAAAGGCCTCCAGCAACCTTTAATTTCATCAATAAAACATGGGTCATCTAGCCAAGATGGATTTAGTTTGAAAGGGATGGGAGGATTGTCTGCAAATGGGGAAATTTCCAACAATATAGGATTGTGATAAGAGTATCTTCTCGACGAGACCTGTTTTCAAATCCTGATGTTAGATTTTTTTATTTCCTCCGAGACTAGAAATCTATCCAGTGTATTTTCCACCCTTCCATCCCCTTATTGAAAATTCCTCCATGTAGGCATAAGATTTGTGGGTTGGATGTCTAAAAATATTGCCTCTTCCAATTGGGAGAGAAAGAACTCAACAAGTGAATCTAACTAAGTTGTTGGACCCCAGACTTCACTCGCACCAAGAGTAAAATTTAGGTCTCCACCCATCATAAGAAGACATTCCTTCATCACAGGCTTATGAAGTAAATATTCCCAAAAGACCTTATGGTCTGAGTAAGGCCCATAAATATTTGCACTTAGAAATTCAAAATCCATCTCCTAGGAGCAGAGAACCGTTCCCAGACCACATCTAACAAACCATGCATTTTGTAAAAGGAGAGATTGTTTTCTCCAACAAGTAAGAAGTCCCCCTGATCTTCCTTGAGCATTTGTAGCTAAGAAATACCATCCTAGAAGGGAAGAAGAAAGGGATTGAATCACTCTGTCACTGGACATCATATTTTTTGGAAGGAATAAGACTGATGGTTTGTGAATTTCTACCAACCTTATTAGGGCCAATTTCTTGGAGGGATCGACCAACCTCGACAATGTAGGGAGAGTAAAATCATGATGGATACTTCACCGAGGAGGAAGGGCTCTAAGGGCCCCATAGAGTGAACGTTGCTTTCCAACTCTAACTCCATGATTTTTTTGTTTCTAGGAAAGGGATATTAAGGATTTTCTCCCCCTTTGTTGGGGTTTCCTCTCTAATTCCTTGAATTCACCTAAACCCCCCTCCACACCTTAAACTAGGGAGGAAATACCTTTTTTTTTTTTTTTTTTATCTCAGATTGTATTTCTAACTAGACTTAGGGGGATGGTCCATATATACAGTATGCTAAACTGATAGGGGAAGGGGAGGGACTTTCAGAGGGGAGGAATTCAGAAGAAAATATTCTTGTAGAGGAGAGTTAGAAAATGTTATCAGAGAGGCATGTGGAGGGAATTTCTTAGGTTAATTAAGGTCATATAGGGGAATTAGAGAGGTAGGTTGGGGGCCTTTTAACTCAGAGAACCTAGAGAGGAAATCCTCTTCACAAACCTTCTAAGAGATATATGGTAAATTCCCCAAATATCCAAAGACCATTTTGGACTCAAGATGAGAGATAGAGGTAGAGGTATTATCGAGAATTGGTTCTTCGCTAGTAGTCTTGGTCTCATCTATAGCCTTTGGAGAGAGTTTGAAGGAATATTCCTTTAATCGGTTTGGAGTTTGAGTTTCTTCATCTTGTGAATTTTTGGGTGAGGAGCCATGTTGTAATCGAATCTTCCACATATCCTTATCATTCTCACGAACCCGTTACTTGCACTTGGAACCCTAAGTACAGTCAAAGCCTAGATGACCATACAAGTGGCATCTCTGGCATCGGAAGGGAATTCCATCATAATTCACTTCCTGACTATACACCTTCTGACTAGACTGAATCAAGATAACATCTATCAGGCCCCATGAGACATTGATTCCAACCAGAATTTGAGCCATCCCCATGTAGCCTAAGGAGAAAAACGATAGGTTTTCCTCATAGAAAAACCCTAGTAGGTTCCCAATTTCCCTAAAAACATTGTTTGACCATAAAATGAGAGGTAAATCTAGGAGATAGAACCAAATTGGAATAATTTCTAGTTGTTCTGATTTTCCATTGAATTCAATCAGCCACTTCTTCAGGAATAAGGCTTGCGACCCCCAATTCCAACGAAATGAAAGAAGTCTATTGGAATCCTCACCTAAATTTGTTACCCAAACCATGCATCCACATGCCAGTATCAAGCATTTGGGAATGTAACCCAAGAGCCTTGAAAATTTATCTGTTTTACATTGACATTTTATTGCTAGAGAATCTACCCACCAATGTTGCCTCCTCCATGGCTAGGATTTCATGTGATTTTACTCCTTCACTCAGAACTAGGTTGGATTCATCCATTTTTCACTTGATGCACTTATTTCTTCCTCTGTTAACTTCCATACCACCTACCTATAAATTCATCTTCTGAGGAGTTTGGTATTGTGTAGGAGCACTACCACTCATCAGGTCTCTGTTACACATCAAAATTCCACATTTGTGTTTCACACTCTAAGTGTCGCAAAGTGACGTATGCACCTCGGTAAGTGTCGCATTCACTATCGCAAGTGTCGTATGCACATTCCCAAGTGTTGCATTCACTTTGTGAGGTGTCTCCACCCATTGACACCATAAAAACAGTTTTTCATGACCCCTAAATCACATGGGAGGAGGAAAACCATCATTTCTATATCAAAACACACTTTTTCCTTGGAAAATTCGACCTTTTTTGAGCATTTATGAAGGTTGGCGCCCCCCTATCCATACTTGGGGTGAACACATGGAACTCCCTCTCCCACTACATGGGAGTGCCATTTCTAGGATGGAACCCTATCTCTCACTGGGGGGGAGTGCCATTCTTGTTGAGAGAAAGGGGGGATCTCCTCCACCTTATTCTTTGGGCCAACTCTTTGAGATGGGGTTAGTTGTGCTTGAACCTCATGCTTGGGCCTCATACTAGGATATGATACAAGCATCAAGGAGCCATATCCTCAACTGTACCCCTCATTTTCTCATGGTTGTTGTGCCTCTCAAGCCTATATATTGAGGGATTTCCAAGGTGAAAAGGAGGGGGGATTGGAGCATATCAAACCTCTGATCTCAAAGGAAGCTTTCAGGTATCAAAACTCTAATATTGGTATATTTTTGCAAGGGATGAATGAGGAGATATTGGAGAGGTTGCATCATCATCCATGGTTTGTAAGTATTCTCTTTGGGTTCTCATTTGAATATACTTGGCCTATTTCCTTCAAGCTTGTGTATTTTTGCATGTGCTTGTCTATTGTTCCTTCAATGTTCGTAAATGAATTTGCTTTACCTAATCCACTAGAATATGAGACATTTTTTCCTCTTTGCTGCCCATTGCAGGTATCAAGTTGCGTCAGGGAGTTTGGAGATCAATCTCGGATTGGAAGTAGTGAGGACGAACTTCAAAACAAGGTGCATCACACCCTTTCTCCCTCTCTCTCTTTGATTGGTTAAAATTAATTCAAAGGGATGTTAGTCTCCATGTGTAGTGTTTTTTGTCTTGGTATAGAGTTTTGTAATCCAAGGGAGGTTTCACCTGTTCGCAGGGGAAATACTCCGTAACAGAAATTGACGACTCCACTGGGGAAGGACTTTGACTAGTGTTTCCTTCGATCATCTTAAGACTTTGCCTACCCTTTAGATATTGTTTGTTGCTTGATTATGATCTACTTCCCCTTCTCTCTTCTTCATTGAAGAGATAACAAAGTCATTGACTGGATTTTTTGAGTTTCTATTCTTTTTGAGCAATTTTTTGAACTTTTCAGGAGGGTGGCACTCCCCTGCAGTTCATACCAGGGCGCCACCTACCTCACTAGAACTCCCAAGAAGCCTGCTAAAAGGGCGCCATTATATGACTGGTGCCCCCCCCCCATAGCCTCTTGTAGGGCGCCATTCTCCTAGATGGTACTTTGTCTCCTTGAGAACATGGGCGCCATTCCACTTGTTTTGGTGATTTTGCTTCCTTATGCTTGCTCTTTCTCAGTCTGATCTTGAGAGGATTTTTTCCCAGAGAATCCTTGAATGTCTTTGAATTTGTTTTCTTGAGACTTTGAAATTTATCACTCATTTATTTTTCTCCCTTGAGTTTGAAAATTTTCTCCTAGTTGTGATCCCCTAGGGTTAACAAGATCCCTTGGTTCTTCCTACCTTTGAGTTTGTCTGATCTTCGTCTAGCAAAGCTTTCGAATTGCTTGGTTGTGTAGGATTATTCATCAATTAGGGTTTTCAAAGGTTGCTTTGTATTGATCCCTCTTATATTCATTGAAACATATCGCCTTTCTGGACAATTAGGACTCTTTTGCTTACCACAACCCAACTTGATTTATGTTTCTTGTTGTTCATTGTTTGAGGATTTTCGTGAGTGTTTGTCTTCTTTATATTTTGCATCTTTGAGGTCTTGATTGAACAAGTTGTCTCCTACTTGTTGTATTTTAGTTCTCATCACTTTGAGTGCGCTTTGTTTGATTTTTTTTTTCCTTTGTAGTTCTCTATATCAAACATAGATCTCTTTCATCTAAAAGTTAAGAAGTGAAAAGTTTGCATATCTCCTTGCATACATAATCAAACAAAGAACTTTTGCATTCATTAGGAAATTTGTTTTGGTTTATGTTTGGAAAAAGAACTAGTTTTGCATGTGCATTTCGATTTTTAGAAACATTTTCTTGGTAGTTTGGCATCGTATTGATCCCATAAATTGAAAGTTGCATTGTTTTGAGTGCTTGGTTGTGTTAAGAAGAATATAACTCTTCTACTTCCTGTACATATAATTCACTGAAAAAAATGAACTCCATCTCACTATTTTGCATTCTATTTGGAGTCGAGTCTCTCACATCATCAATTTCATCTCGATGAACCCTTTGATTTAAAAACCATTAAAATAAACCATGCGCTAATAAAATCAACTAAAACATTTTTTGGTTTTAGCACACCAACAATAGCATAGGATTAGGGTCTTTGGACTAGGTGAAGTGAGTAAATTGTCCAAGACTACTAAACAGGTTGTAGAGCACTAACGAGCGTATAAATCCAACTTTCATATAAGCATAGCCGAGAAGCCCTTCTCACACAAGGGCTTAACAGGAGGTCGTGTGAGGGATAGTAGTGGAGTTTACCCCTCCAAAGATTAACCAATCGTAGTGGAAATATCATATATTGGGGGTTTTTCTTGAGAAACCACTTGTTTCATTTGGTCTTGGTGCTTCGTGAATTACAAATTTGTTCGAGGTCCTCTAGAGTCCTACCGGTCCACTTGTATTCATTTCTCTTGAAGAGCTTTGGACTTTGATATCATGCCCATACGTTCGATCCTGACTGTCGATTGTACCCGCCCGAAGGCTGATTGCGAGTTGGTAACCTCAGTGGCCTTTCTTAGGTAACTACATAGCTGAATGTGGGGAGATTCCCATGGTACTTGGGCAGATGTCGTATCACACTCTCAATACCCTTGAAGGGTGATCCCGCGAAAGCGAGGGTTGCTTGGCCCAAGAAGGGTTGTTACGTGGAGGTCGGGGTAAATACTTCTCACTTCTTCGCTGGCGGCTTGATATCTTGTCTTCGGAAGATCCTTGAGCCTACTATTGCTTGGTTGATTTCTTTTAGTTTTCGTATGAGTGTGTTTCTTTGATTTTCATAGTCAACCTTAGGATTGAAGATTTCATAGTATGGAACCTGACATTCAAGAACCTCAACACAATATTTCTTATGAAGCAGTGATCACAGATCACACTTCTGAAACTAGGAGCATCGCTCCTAGAAGTGGCCAACACGTTGAAATACTGGTCACGACCTTCGTAGAAAGTCTTTCATCATATGTGAATCCTCTTTTTAATGATCCACTCAGCCTACCACTCATTGATCCACCATCTACGAGATATTATGATGCCTATTCTTCTTACTATTTACCGACCAGTTCAACCACTACACAATATTTTGGTGCGAACCCGTCATATTTTGGTTTTCCTGAAGGACTTGGGAATTCATATTTTTCCACAACTCATGATCCAGGGGATCAAAATATGCTCAAAAATAAAAAGTGCTCGAAATTGCTCAAAAATAGATTCATTGCGTATATCTCATCCTCACAATCCCAATGCAACTTGAATGGGCTCAAACGAAGATCGTATGTGAGAGATATCGTGTTCTGTCCACTTTTCCAAACATGCAAAATGATGACTATACATAGTCTGTACAGTTGACTATGCAGATCGTACTATTGACATCTCAAGGGGACCGTACATGTGATGTGTCAAGGTGATGATGTGGCAAGATGAGTTAGCAGGGTGTGGTGGACCAATCCTGGTCTAACACATGGCATGTTTGTGGAAAATGGAAAGGTGCCACGTGGCCCAACCAGGGGATGCCATGTGGCACGCCATCATTGGTTATTGGTTTAAAATTTTAGTGGAGTCCGCGGGGGTCGAACCCGGGACCTTCGACAGTGGCAGAGTTCTTATGTAGACCGGACTACCAACCCGCCTACATAGTGTGTCTTAACCATATACGACGAAGATATTATTTGAATTTGCATTGGATTCTATTATGGGCAGAGTCTGGGCCAGGGCTTAGCCCCAACCTGTGGTCACATATTCCTTACCACATGACTATTAGCGTGGGAGGTTCCAATGGTCTACCAGACGAGTGTTATGATTTCGGACGACGCTTGGCCACATGGGGGACCATGCGACCACTACCTCCGTCGAGAAAGGTGCCAGTTACTAATGATGCGACAATTTGCCCCAAATTATGGAACGGACGCGTGTGCTGGGTTTTGGCACAGAAAAACACTCAGAGGTTCAGTTTTGACATAGTGCGTTTTGGCGAGCAGGTACAACAAGCTATTGTGGAGAAACTTCCAGGAAGGGTATTCTTCTCATTTTTTGGCCAAACCAGGTGCAAAAGCAACCCAACTAGGGGTTTTTGGACATTCTAGAGCCATTAAAGACATCTATTTTACATTATGAGCATTATAAAGCACTAATTTTGAAACTTTGAGCATTAATGAAAATAATCTATTGAAACCTGGACCAGGAGATGTAGCCCAAGAGAGGGGTGAACTCCTTTATCATTTTGTTGTTTTATGTGCTTGCTTATGATGGTTGTTTATGTCTGTTTATTCTTCTCATGTTAAGTAAAAAATCATTAAGTTTATGGGTTTTCAACTTGATCCAATTGCCTAAGTCACATAACTATTTCACTTGCAAATTTGTACACACAAACATTTTTCATTTTCATATCAAGTTGGTATTAGAGCAAAGGTTTTTGAAGGTTTTTATTGTTTTCAAGTGTTTGTTTTTTTATGCTTACAAGGTTGAAGCTCACAAGAGGAGAATGTCAACTTGTAGAGCCAAGTTCTAAACTTTCAAGAAGGAGAACTACACATTCACCTCAAGCTTCAAGGAGGTATTCACAAAGAATGGATCATGAGGAGAGTCATGAAACTCTTACTTCAGAAGATGAAACTTTCAAAAAAGATTTTTATGATATGGCAGAAATGATGAAAGTTTTATTTGAATAAAGAAATGCAAGGTTGCAAGGTGAAAGCTCAAATCCTCCAAGAGGTAATGAATATAGTGGTGATAAAACTCAAAAAGGAAATGGAGGGAATGGTGATACTTCACCTCCTTCACCTCCATCTTCCACTTCTTCTACCATTTCACAACCACCTCCAAATTCTCCAAAATAACATGGTAAAACTCCTCCACAAACGCATTTGCTTAAGCTTGATATTAAGTTTGAATTTCCTATGTACAATGGAGAGGTAAATGCTGAGAATTTGGATAACTGGATTTGTCATATTGAAGTGTATTGTAGGATACAAAGAATCAAAGATGATGAAACTAAGATTCAACTTTCTTCTCTTAGATTGGAAAGTGCAACACTCATTTGGTGGGAAGCCAAAACTCAAGAGGACATGAAGAAACATGGTAAATTTTTATCGTCTTGGAATGATTTTATTGTTGCAATTAAAAGGCTATTTTATCCATTAGCATACATGCATAAATCTATTATGGATTAGCAAAATTTTAGACAAGATAAAGGGAAAAGTGTGCAAAGATACACTCAAGAATTTAGAAGAAGAGCTTTGATTTTGGGTATAGATTTATCTTCTCAAGAAACTTTACTCAAATATATTGGAGGATTGCATAGCCACTTGAGACACACAATACTTATGTTTAGCCCTACAAATATAGATGAAGTTTATCTACAGGAAACTCATTTGGAAGCAAGAGGGAATGAACCTCAAGAGGGAAACAAGAAGCCATTTTATAATGGAGACAAAGGAAAGAAGAAATTCAAAGGAAATGGAAAGAAGAATGCTTCAGTCATGAAAGAGGGAGACAAACTCACATGTAAACATTGTTCAAAAGATGGCCATGATGAAGACCATTGTTGGAAACTTCATCTTGAAAAGAGACCCAAAAAGTTCAACAAAAAAGGGAAACCAAAGACTACTGCAACTACACAACATGATTTAGGTTCTGATTCGGGAGATGAAACAAAAATTACAGCCATGGGTTTTCAAGGTAAGGATTCTATTGCAAGTACTAGTTCTTCAAGTAGTATCCTCAATGAAACTCAACATGAAAAATAAAGAATAGAGTTTTTCCACATAAGGGTAATTTCAAAGGATACCAAGATAGATATTCTATTTGATACTAGATCTCAAGCAAACCTCATATCTAAAGACACAATTAAGAAATTGCATTTGGAAACTACTACACATCCTAAACCATATCTTCTAGGATGAATACGTGACAATGCCAAATTGCATGTGACAAAAAGATGTAAACTTGGATTTTCCATCACTGCAAACTTTATAGATGAGGTAGAGCCTGACGTTATTCCATCGGATATTTGTGGTATTGTGTTGGGAAGTCCATATTTATATGATAGGAGAGCCATATTTCATCGTCATGAGAACAAGTATCATTTGTTTAAAAATGGAGTTGAGTACATTGTTAGAGAACATACAAAGAAGTTGAATTTGTCACTTGTAAATGCTGGACAAATGAATAGATTAGTTGTTAGTAAGAACTGTGTACTCTTGATGATAAAACCCAAAGACAATGTTGAAAAAGAAGCTTTTAAAGGTTGTGATTCAAAGTTGAAATATGATTTATATGAGGTTGTTAAAAATATGATGAGATGTTTCATGAACCAAAAGGGTTTCCTCCTAAAAAGGGTATCCAACATGAGATCCAATTGCAACAAGATTGTCCTCTTCCAAACATTTGTATGTACAAGATGTCAGTCATGGAGAATGTTGAAATTAAAAAAAAAAATCCAAGATTTGCTTGATAAAGGGGTTATCATGCCAAGCACATCGCCATGTGGGTCACCAATTTTTTTAGTACCAAAGAAAGATGGTGCATGGTGTATGTGTGTAGATTTTAGAGCCTTGAACAAGATTACGGTAAATAATCATTATCCTCTTCCTAGAATTGATTATTTGCTTGATCAATTGAAAGATGCTAAGTATTTTACTAAGTTGAATTTGAGAAGTGGATATCATCATATTAGGATTGATGAAAAGACACATGGAAGACAAGTTTCAAAACAAAGCAAGGTTTGTTTGAATGGATGGTTATGCCATTTGGGCTTTGTAATGCTCCTGCTGCATTCATGAGAGTTATGAATGATGTTTTAAGGCCTTTTCTTCATGATTGTGTGATTGTCTACTTGGATGACATTTTGATATTTAGCAAATCTCATGAAGAGCATGTTCTGCATGTAAAGCAAGTTTTAGATGTCTTGAAGAAACAAAAATTGTTTTTAAAGATGTCTAAATGTGAGTTTGGAAAGACCTCACTTATTTACTTGAGACATATTGTTGGAGGAGGAGAACTGAAAATAGATCCTTCCAAGGTCAAAGTCATTTTGGATTGGCCAAATCCCAACAATGTGATAGAGGTAAGAAGCTTTTTGGGAGGAACCCAATATTGGAGAAAGTTTATTTCTAAATTCTCTTTAATTGCAGCTCCATTACATGCAATGACAAGCATCAAGCAAGTTTTCCAATGGGGAGGAAAGAAACAAAAATATTTTGATGCATTGAAGGAGAAGATTAGTTCAACTCCAGTTCTTGCACTTCCTAATTTGAGACAACCATTTGAGATCCAAACAAATCCAAGTAATTATGCAATGGGAGTAGTCTTGTTGCAACATGGTAAGCCCATTTGTTTTCATTCTGAAAATTTTAATGGTGTCGTGATTAATTATCCTACATATGATAAGTAGTTGTATGCATTGGTGCAAAGTGTGAAAAAATGGAAACCTTATTTGTTGGGAAAAGAAACTATCATTCACATAGATCATCAACCTGTTGAAATAATGTAACTACAAAAAGTATTCTAATTATTATTGATGTATTATTCATTAGATCAATCCCCTTTTGCGGATTGATCATGCCGACTATTGTAAATGACCAAATCCCCTTCTACAGATTGGTCAAAACCTAATTGTAATAGGCAGAATAAGAATTCGGCCCCAAAATATATTAAAGGTGGTTATAACCACCCAGAAGAAAAAGGTGGCCCTACCAGTGAAAAGACACCTCCATTCACACGTGCCAGAATTGTATAAATAAAGAGGCCAGCACCTCATTTGGACACACACTCACTTGTTCATCAAGAAGCAAGTTCGGAGCTACAGTTGGAGAAGAAAGAAGAGAGAGAGAGAGGCACATTCTTGGGAGAGGAGTTCATGTATTTGTTTGAGTTATCTCTTGGCATTGTATTGGATATATATATTAAGGAAGTTTTTGTTGGGTTTTCTCCCCCATGAGGGTTTCCCAGGATAAATGATGTGTCTCTTGTGATTGTGTATTTCTCAGTGATCCTATTTATGTTATTGTTATCTAATTAAATGAAATGAAACTAAATATTAGCTTAAACCTTAACATGGTATCAGGGCTAAGATGAAGAGATCATATTTCACAAGAGAAAGTGAAAAACGTCATTGTTGTCGTACATGCAAATTATGGCTTTTTGTTGATGAAGTATTTTAGCCCCAAAACCATCTAGAAAAGTGTGTCCTTCCTCAAGGATCACTTTGGCATATTTAGCGCAACTTTTCAGTGGCTAGATCTCCTGGAAAGTGAAACCCTAGTTTTCACAAAGTACCAGAAGTACCAGAAAACTAGAGTACCAGAAGTACCAAAAAACCTGACTACCAGAAGTACCAGAAAACTAGAAGCACCAGTCCAAAAATCTGCAGATCAATTTTGAAGGGGTAAAAGTTGGATTTTCTAAAATCCAAACACACCAAGCTACTTGCCTCAGCCAAGCACACCTCCTGGTAAGTTCAGAATTCAATTTTGAGCATTTTCACTTTTGGTCATTTTCCTAGCTCCAGGTAAAAGATGTATGCAAGCACTAAGATAGATGTCTGCAAGAACTAAGCTTGTTAACAAGCTAGAAGGTGTGGAAAACTTATGTGCCTGGAAGTATAGGATTGGTGTCATTCTTGAAGAGAATGACCTAGCAAGATTTGTCAAAGAAGAAGTACCAGAACCCATCGATGTTGCAGATAAAGCAAGCACCAAAAGGACACGATCAGGGCTAAAAGAATCATTGCAGATTCTATCAAAGATCACTTGATTCCTCAAGTGTCATCAAAGAAGACTCCAAAAGAAATGTTTGATTCCCTAACCAGATTATATGAAGGAAAGAACATAAACCGGAAGATGAATCTAAGGACTCAACTCAAGAATACAAGGATGCATAAACGAGAATCGATCTAGGAATATTTCTCCAGAATATCAGAATTCAAAGAACAGCTAAAATCAATTAGAGATACCATAGATGAAGATGAACTCATAATGATGTCCCTTAATGGTCTCACAAGACCTTGGGATGCATTCATCCAAACTATTTGTGCTAGAACAGAGAAACTAAAATTTGACAGTCTTTGGGAAGAATGCATTCAAGAAGAATCGAGAGTAGCTAACCGGGAAGATTTACTATCAAGAGATGAAGATCAATCCCTACCTACTCACACCAAAGGAAGAATAAAGAATCCTTACTTCCATAAAGAAACTCATAAAGAGTCTCACCCCCAAAGCAAATTCATACATAAAGAATCTCAACCCAAGAGATTCCAGAAGAAAGGACAAAGAAAAGAAAGAGACTTCTCATCTTACCAATGCTATAATTGTGACAAGACAGGACATATTGCGAGACATTGTCTAGCTAGAAAAGAAGAATACAAGAGGAAAAATAAGAGGCACCATGCCCATGCAGTTTAAGATAAAGAGTCACCCACAAAGATGCTAAGAGAACAAATTAAACACTATGTCTTAATATCGTCCCTCTCAGGATCGGTAACACCTGGAGAGGACACTCGGCTCATTGATAGTGGTGCTTCCAAGCACATGACAGGTCAAAGAGATATTCTCTCTTGCATTTCAGAAAATAAGTTCTCTCAGAAATTTACACTTGGAGATGATTATCAATACCCTATCAAGGGAGTGGGAGAATCAAACTACAAGCTTAATTCATGGAACTCAATGAAGATGAAGGACGTACTCTATGTACCAGGTTTGAGAAAGAACTTACTCTCCATATCAGCCCTATAAAAGAAAGGCTTCAAAATTTCCTTTATAGATGGAAAAGTTCTTATGTGGGATAAAGGAGAAACCATGAAAGAAGCAATCATCATTGGAAAAGAAGAAGGTGTCTTGTATAAGCTAAAGGGTCACTCATAAGCATCCATGACCCACGCCATTAAGAATCCATGTGAACTTTGGCATAGAAGATTATCCCACATCAACTACAAGGTATTACCATACATATGAAAAGCAGTCACAGGTCTACCTGAACTCAAGGTTGACCATGAAGGCATGTGCAATGGATGTGCACATGGGAAGAACATCAAGAACCCTTTTCCGAAGATAGACAACAAGGCAAAAGGAGTATTAGAACTCATTAATTTAGATGTGTGTGGCCCAATGCCATCATCCTCCATCAATGGATGTGTATACTATGTTTCTTTAATTGATTATTATTCTCGTAAAACCTGGGTTTACCTTTTGAAATCAAAAGATGAAGTGTTCAGTAAATTCAAGGAATTCAAATCCTTGATAGAGAATCTTTCTGAAAGAAATATCAAGATACTCAGGTCAGATAATGGAGGAGAATACACCTCAAAAGAGTTTGTAAACTTCTGCAAAGATGTCAGGATCAAGAGGGAGCTCACCACTCCCTACAATCCTCAACAAAATGGTGTAGCGGAAAGAAAGAACAGAACAATAATGGAAGCAGTGAATACTGTTGAAACTGAACTTAAATTTTTACCTTAAGAACAAAATTTTTGATATCCTGGAGTCTTTGCACTATTTAAAATCTTTATAAAACAAAATTTTCATACTTAATGAATCTGAAATACACTTGGGGTTTATTTCGGGAAAAAG
>ML837504.1:0-31641 GCA_009831015.1 Picea engelmannii | reverse complement strand
TCCAAGAACAAAGGGAAGAAAGACAGAGACAGTTGAGAAACTGATTCTGATCTGGTTTTCTTTGTTTCTTAGCTTTAAAAGCATTATCATATTCAGATGCCTAGACGGTGTGTTTTATAGCCTTAAAACACAAACTCTGGAACTACAAATACCATGATCCATGATCAAGATATTCCAATGTGCTTATGGGCAGAAGCAACAAAAACAATGGTATATTTACAAAACCGATTGTCCCATAGTGCACTTGGGTTCAAGACCCTGGAAGAGATGTTCTCTGGAAAGAAGCCAGAGGTAAGCTATCTCAAAATATTTGGTTTCCCAGTATTCATACATATTTTGAAAGAGAAGAGAAACAAGTTGGACCCCTCAGGAAAGAAGGGAATATTTGTGGGATACTGTGAGGCCTCCAAGGCCTTCAGGATTTATATACCAGGTCACCATCATATTGATATCAGTAGGGATGTGACCTTTGATGAAGACGCAACACTCAAGAAATCAAGAAGATGCCAGCTTGAAGAAGTATATGAAGATGAACTTGTAGCTCCCTGAGTTGCAGAATCAGTGAGGAAGGTTCCCAGAGTTGCAGAACCAGTGAGGGAACTCATAGATTCCCCTGATGAGGAAACTCTAGAATATCATGACATAGTATAATTTCAAGAACCTCCTTAGATGACAATCTCCCATAAGAGAAAGCATGCTTTGGCTAGGGAGCTTATTCAAGATGGAGAGAAGTATGGTGTTCTCGAAGGAACCACGAGACAAGTGAAGAGACCTAATCCATTCTCTAGTTATATGGCTTTGATGTGTGATCTCCTAGAGAAGGAGCCTACCTACTTTGAAGAATCCATTCAGAAGAAAGAATGGGTAGATGCCATGATAGAAGAATACTAATAAATAATAAAGAATGATGTATGGGAAATAGTTCCCAGACCGAAGAGCAAGGATGTGGTATATTCCAAATGGCTCTTCAAAATAAAACATGTTGTTGATGGAAGTATTGAGAAGTACAAAGCAAGGTTTGTCGCTCGTGGCTTTTCTCAAAAGGAAGGCATTGACTATGAAGAGACATTCGTTCTTGTAGTCGTACACTTCGATCAGAACCATCATAGCCCTTGCAGCTAAGATGAAGTGGAATTTACACCAGATGGACGTAAAGTCATTCTTTCTAAAAGGTGTCATCGAAGAAGAAGTGTATATAGAACAACCTCAAGGATTTTAAGTTGAATATAGGAAGACTCATGTCTGCAAGTTGAAGAAGGCTCTGTACGGGTTGAAGCAAGCTCCTAGAGCTTGGTATGGAAGTATAAATAGTTTTCTGACGAGCTTGGGCTTTATCAAGAGTAAAGCAAATTCTAACCTCTACTTCAAGGTTATGAATGATGAGCTGGTGATATTATTGTTGTATGTGGATGACTTATTCTTAACTGGAGGAGAAAATCTCATCACTAAATGCAAGAAGAAGCTCGCTTCAAAATTTGAGATGAGAGACCTTGGCCTAATGCATTATTTCTTAGGTCTTCAGGTATGGCAAAGCCCAGAGAGAATATTCCTTAACCAAGGGAAGTATGCAGTTGAAATATTGAAGAGATTTGATATGTTGGAGTGCAAGTCCATGAATACACCCATGGAAACGAAGCTAAAGCTTCTAGTCGACACTTCGTCAGAATTGATTGATGACACATTGTATAGATAGATCATTGGATCGTTGATGTATCTGACGAACACCAGACCAAATATTTGTTTTGTTGTGAACACCTTGAGTCAGTTTCTGGTAGAACCCAGACATGTTCACCTAGTTGCTACAAAACATGTGATGAGGTACCTTAAAGGTACATTAGATTATGGTCTCAGTTATGATGGAGATCATAATTTCACACTGAGTGGGTACACTGATTCAGATTGGGTTGGAAGTGTCTCTGACAGGAAGAGCACTTCAGGATGTTGTTTCATTTTGGAATTAGCCATGATCTCATGGCAGAGTAGGAAGAAATCAAGCATTTCTCTCAGTACAACAAAAGAAAAATACATTGTTGTGTGTTCTGCCAGTTGTGAGGCCAATGGCTTTGTAAGTTTTTGACTGGTCTATTTGACCTAGAGATGGAAGCAACCACGATTCTATGTGATGACCAGAGCTTCATAAAGATGAAAGAGAATCTTGTATTTCATGACAAGTCGAAACACATAGAGATCTGATACCATTACATTTGTGACATGGTGCAGAGAGGATCCATAAAGCTTCAATATGTTAGCACGGATGAACAGGTTGTCGATGTGTTGACCAAGCCTCTATCTCATGTGAAGTTTGAGAACTTTCGAGATAAGCTCGGTATAGTTCGAAAGGACCTCCCTCGATAGGGGGAGTAGTGTTGTGTTGATATGTCATCCTAGTGTTGTGCTGCCAACTTAATTGTTGTGTGGTGATGCCAGCCTAGTGTTGTGCTTCCATCTTAATTGTTGTGTGGTGTTTCCATCTTAATTGATATGTGGTGTTTCCAGCTTAATTGTTGTGTGGTGTTTCCAGCTTAATTGTTGTGTGGTGTTTCTAGCTTAATTGTAGTGATGATGTGCCAGCTTAATTGATGTGATGATGTGCTAGCTTAATTTTTGTGATGATGTGCCAGCCTCGTGCTATCATGATGTGCCAGCTTAATTGTTGTGATGATGTTCTGATGTGCCAACCTCGTGTTGTGATGATGTGACTAGCCTCATGTTGTGATGATGATGTATTAGTTTTACACTAATCCATGTTGATAAAGAGGATGATATCATTCCAGCTCTCTGTTGTGAATGACGATGTGGATGATGAGAAAAACTTCCGATGATTTATAGATACGTCAGTCAGTGTTCCAAGATGTTGTTGATGATGTTGTCCTCTCTCTCACCTGATGTTATTGTAGAATACCCTTCTTGTTAAGGGGGGGTGTTTAAATAATGTAACTGCAAAGAATATTCTAATTATTATTGTTGTATTATTCATTAGATCAATTCCCTTTTGTGGATTGATCATGCCGGCTATTGTAAATGACCAATTCCCCTTTTGTCGATTGGTCAAAACCTAATTGTAATAGGAATAATAAGAAGTCGTCCCCCATAATATATTAAAGGTGGTTATAACCACCCAGAAGAAGAAGTCGTCCCCCATAATATATTAAAGGTGGTTATAACCACCCAGAAGAAGAAGTCGTCCCTGCCAGTGAAAATACACCTCTGTCCACACATGCCAGAATTGTATAAATAAAGAGGCTAGCGCATCATTTGGACACACACTCACTTGTTCATCAAGAAGCAAGTTCAGAGTTGCAGTTGGAAAAGAGAGAGAAAGAGAGAGAGGCACATTCTTGGGAGAGGACTTTATGTATTTGTTTGAGTTATCTCTTGGCATTGTATTGGCTATCTATATTAAGGAAGTTTTTGTTGGGTTTTCTCCTCCATGAGGGTTTCCCAGGATAAATGATGTGTCTCTTGTGATTGTGTATTTCTCAGTGATCCTATTTATGTTATTTTTATCTAATGAAATGAAATGAAACTCAATAATATCTTAAACCTTAACACAACCATTGCAATCCTTACAATCACAAACAAAGCTACATCAAGCAATGCACTTTAGATGGATGGGTTTTCTACAACAATTCCACTTGTTTATCAGGTATAAGAAAGGAATTTGTAACAAAGTTGTTGATATGCTTTCTAGGCCTATTGTTAGTGCTTCAATTATTCTTAAGCATAATTCTACCATGCATGAGAGTTATGTTGAACAATATGCTTTAGATGTTGATTTTAAAGAGGTTTATGCAACTTTGTGTCATTCTAACCAAGTTGAGGAATTGGATTACCATGTGCATGATAAGATTTTGTATCATCTTGGCAAGTTATGTATTCCACGGGGTGAAAGAGTCAACATCATAAGGGAAACACATTCTTCTCTTATTGCTGGCCAATTTGGTGTAGGCAAGACAATGGCTAATTTGGAAAGGTATTGCTATTGGCCTAAAATGAATGAAAGTGTTTCAAGATATGTAAGAGGATGTTATTTATGTGATACAAGTAATCCTAGCAATAGAAAGTTGGGTTTGTATACTCCACTTCCGGTTCCTTCTCGTCCTTGGGAAAGCATTTCCATGGACTTTGTAGGAGGTCTACCTATGCCAAAAAAGAATCATGATTATATTTATGTTGTGGTTGGTCGTTTAAGCAAAATGTGTATTTTGATGCCTTGTAAGAAGCAGGTTACAACTGAACAAACAACACACATGTTCTTTCAGCATGTTTGGGTACATTTTGGGTTTCCCAAATCCATTATTTATGATTGAGATTCTCGATTTATTGGGAACTTTTGGTCAAGCTTATGGGCACTCATGGACACCAAGCTGAAAAAGAGCACACCATTTCATCCACAAATGGATGGTCAAACAGAAGTGGTGAATAGAACAGTAGTACATCTTCTTCATGGTTATTGTAGCAAACATCCTAAGCTTTGGGATGAGCACCTACACTACATTCAACATGCTTATAACTGGGCTAAGCACTCTTCGACTCAAACATCTCCATTTGAGGCATGTTTTGGTTATTTGCCAAAATCTCCTTTAGATTTTATCTTTGGGAAGGATATTGCTATTGATGGTCATTATGACATTGATAGAGCAAATAAGTTCATTGAACAAATTCAGTTGGTGCATCAAATGGTACAAGAACATTTGGAAAAGAGTCAAGCCAAGTACAAGACAAGACATGACAAGCATCATGTTGATCACAGTTTCCAAGTTGGAGATGAAGTTTGGCTTTACATTAGCAAAGAGAGGCTTAAAGGAGAAGGTAAAAAATTGAACCAATTAGATATGGACCTTTCAAGATTCTTGAAAAGATTGGTAACAATACCTTCCATTTGGATTTAACTCCTTATATGCAAATGTATGCAGTTGTTAATGTTGAGAATTTGAGATTGTATGAGCCTCCTTTGATTTATGATCAAGGAGAGCATGTTCATATTCCTTCCATAGATGACTTCTCGCCAGAATATCTTTTAGAATTGCATGAGGATATAATCCTTGACAGGAAGATGAGAACTTCAAAACGAGGGAATGTGGAATACCTTCGTGTTGGTCTTAGAGGCACAAATCCAAGCAAAGCTATATGTATTGAGGTTGGAAAGGTGAGGGAATTTTACCCTCATGTTTAGATTGATTGAAAGTAGTCTTTTGGAGGTCCAAAAGCTTCCCAATGGGGAGGAGTGATCTAGGGGATCAAAATATGCTCGAAAATCAAAGTGCTCGAAATTGCTCTAAAACAATTCGTTGTGTAGATCTCATCCTCACAATCCCAACACAACTTGAACAGGCTCAAACGAAGATCGTATGTGAGAGATATCGTATTCTGTCCACTTTTCCAAACATGCAAAATGTTGATTGTACACAATTTGTACAGGCTGACTGTGTAGATCGTTGTGTTGACGTGGCAAGGGGACTGTACATGTGACGTGTCAAGGTGATGATGTGGCAAGCTGAGTTGGCAAGGTGTGGTGGACCAATCCTGGTCTGACACGTGGCATGTTTGTGGCGAATGGAAAGGTGCCACATGGCACCCTGTCGTTGGTTATTGGTTTAAAAGTTTGGTGGAGTCTACGAGGGTCGAACCCGGGACCTCTGACGGTGGCAGAGTTCTTGTGTAGTATGGGCTACCAACCCGCCTACATAGTGTGTCTTAACCATATACGACAGAGATATTACTTGAATTTGCATTGGATTATATTCCAGGTGGAGTCCGGGCCAAGTCTTAGCGCTAGCCCGCGGTCACTTATGCCTTACCACATGATCGTTAGCGTGGGAGGTTCCAACGGTCTACCGGATGGGTGATATGATTTTGGTCAGCGCTTGGCCACATGGGGGCCACGCGACAACTACCTCCACCGACAAAGGTGCCAATCACTAATGGTGCGACAATTTGCCCCAAATTGTGGAATGGGCGTGTGTGCTAGGCTTTGGCACAAAAAATGCTCGGAGCCAGGTTCAATTTTGACATAGTGCATTTTGGCGAGCAGGTACAACAAGCTATTGGGGAGAAACATCCAGGAAGGGTATTCTTCTCATTTTTTGGCCAAACCAAGTGCATAAAGAGCTCAGCTAGGGGTTTTTGGACATTCTAGAGCCATGGAAGCCATCTATTTTGCATTCTGAGCATTATAAAACATTGATTTAGACACTTTGAGCATTAATGAAAATGATCCATTGGAAGTTGGACCAAGGGATGTAGCCCAAGAGAGGGGTGAAGTCCTTTATCATTTCATTGTGTTATGTGCTTGGTTATAATGGTTGTTTATGTCTATTTATGCTACTCATGTTAAGTAAAAATTCATTAAGTTTATGTGTTTGCAACTTGATCCAATTGCCTAAATCACATAACTATTTCACTTGCAAATTTGTACACACAAACCTTTTTCATTTTCAGATCAACTCATGTAGTTGATACTGTCGGTGCTTCATTTTTACCAGAAATCACGTTCACCTAGGTGACCCCAACTCAAACACTTGTGCATTCATCTCCTTTCACACATGAGTCAGGTAACATTCATGTTTCACTATTTCGACACATGCACACACCAAGTGCCTTACTTGGTTGTTCCATCGGTGAAATGGCAGGAATTCAAGTCGTTCACACGACCACGATCGCACAAGCCACTCAGCCTCTAGCTCACAGACCACAAATTAGTACACCCTACATTGGATGTCAATCTTCAATGGGAGGCCAACCTTCAGCTAGGGGGAAAACTTTTACCAGGGGGAAACCTACATGGTTGCAACATCAACAAGACTAGGGGAAAGCCACTCCTACAAGTCCTTCTATCACTACTATCAATGGCTTGTATCCTAGACATCCATAGCCTGGAGTTGTGAATCCTTTATGGAATCAACCCAATCCGATGGGAAATCCTCCACAAGGAACCTTTCCCTATCAATCTATCAAACCCACGATTTTGATGCAACAGTCCCTTCAGCCACCTTATATGGGAGGTCCATCAGGAAAACCACATCACATCGGGGGACCATCATGTCAATTTCAGTATTTAGGAGCTCCATCCACTCCATCACAGTACATGGATGGACAAATAGGACAACAACCTTACATAGGTGGACAACCCAAGCAACCACCTTATATGGGAGGACCATCTAGTTTTGTTGTCTAGCCACAACCTGGATATGGTCCTATTGGTATTCCAACGCAATATGGTTATCACAAGTATCAACAGCCTAACTGAAAACTATCGTTCTTGGCTACGTTAGATCTTCTAGATCTGTCGCGTTTGACAAATGATCCCATCCTTCATGCCCCGTTCTGGTCCACCATCCTTGCCAAATTACCATTCGACATCCCGAAATTCGATGAAAAACCTGGGGAAGATCCTAACAATCATGTTATGACTTTCCATTTATGGTGTTCTTCCAACTCTTTGATGGACGATTCCATTCGTCTTAGACTTTTTCAGAGAACACTTACAGGTGCAACACCGAAATGGTACATTGAACTGTCGTGTAACTCCTTTGTTGACTTTAATTCTCTTTTCATGGCTTTCCTCACGCATTTTCAGTTGCCTACGCAGTACACGACCGGTACAGAACTTTTGACCTCGCTCCATAAATCCTCTTCCACCCATATATCCGATCATATTCATGAGTGGAGATGATGAAGACGGTTGATTAAAGCTCCCATTCTGGACCAACTCCTCGTGGATTGGTTTACAAAGTCTCTCTTGCCTCCCATCACCTGTGATGTTTCTATGGGAAACGTTGTTACTGAGGAGCAAGCTATCATCTATGCACAGTATTTGTACTTGGTTTACTCCTAGGCTGACACACTTTACGATCTGATCCCTAATGCTCATCGTCTATCGAACAATCCATCCTGACTTGATTTGAAACCCAGTTTCATCCCAAACACAAAAACTACTTCCACTCCTGCTCAAACCTCCAAGGTGAATGCAGTCCAATCCACTTCATCTTCACAACCAGAATGTAAGAAGAAAAATAAGGGTAAATCCAAGAAACCTTCTAACGAGCAGGATGATCCTAAGTCTGTTGATACTCAACCGACAAGGAAGCCTAAATATCCTTGTATGATTGGAATACCACTACATGAAATATTGCCCTCATTGTGAGGATTTCGCTAAATATCTAAAGGGTACCTCCCAACTGGTTCGACAAAAAAATCTGGTTGCGCAAAATCCTGCCAACGCAGGTCATTCCCACCATGGGGATGCTTCCACAAGAACCTCTTAGGTATACATGTTTAAGATGGTTAATGCCATGACTTGAAAAAATACCTATGGCACTCCTCCATATGATCAATCCAAATGGAAAGCTATCGATCAACCATCTAGTTCCACTCCTCCTCCATCTTCCAATCCTATTCAGATTGAGAATTCGATTTCTAACGTAGCAGTGCACCCGCTCAAGAGCATAATTTGAAAAGTGACATTTAATCCTAATGTGTGCACTGGCCAAAACTACAACATTGTTCAAGATTTGTCATAAGCACCTTGTGCTATGTCAGCCCTCAAATTTCTACAACATTGTCCTAGTCAACGTAGAATCCTATTGTCATCCATTGGAGCCATGGATCCCGAGGATTTGAACCTGATTACGTTTAATCCAGATTATTTTAAGGAGAGGGTCTCCTACCACTTAGCATTCCAAATTCAAGTTTTGGTTGGTGGAAAGAACATCCATCGCATTATTCTAGATGAGGGAGCCTCTACATGTGTCATATCTTTTCTTTGTTGGAGAGCCCTTAGTTATCCTACACTAACCCAATCCCCTACCACCTTGAAATCATTTGATGGACGTGGTTTCCAAACTCACTAAATCTTGCAATATTTCATTGTGACGTTGAAGGGTAAAACCATTTCAGTCAATATCAAAGTGGTCGATGCGCCCTTGGATTATAATTTGTTATTTGGTTGTAGTTGGTTCTATGCGATGACTGCCATCGCATCTTCGATGTTTTGTATCTTACGATTTCCCCATCAAGGAAAAATTATCACTGTTGGCTGACTTGAGTATACAACTCCATATATCAACAATGTTACAGTGAATAATGTCCCTTTTCTAGGACAAATGGTTTTGAGAGTGTAGGTGTAGTTCTTCTTAAGGATTCCTCACTCATGGGGTTTTTTCCTTTGCCTTCTCCTCCCATGACACAGGTTTCCATGTTAAACATGATTTCAACTCAGGTGTGACGATCCTTAGATTTATCTCATCTTTTGGTAGTGTTTGGTCTCGACGCACATAGTTCATTGTCTCTGTCAAGCTCGTTAAAAAATGAAATGGACCCTCCTCCATTAGAATCAAGTCTTCCTATGGATCAAGTACTCAAACCTTCTTTTCCTCCACCTAGTGAAAATGTTCCCATTAGTAACCAGACACCTCAACGAGTAAAGAAGAACAATCGTTGGAGGAAATGACGTTTGGGGGGGAAAGTCTCCAGCCTCTAGACATCATGCTGGAGAGAAACCACTAGCTTCTATCATGCAAGTTGGGGGGAAACTACCTCTAGAGAGACACACTGTTAAGAGTGATCCTCGTTCGAAGTTCGTTCCCATCGTAACGTAGTAGTTCTTATGGAACGATCTTAGTCTTTGTTCTTTCTTGTGCTCATTAAAACATGAGAGTAGGTTACCAAGTACACTTTTATCTCTTTTTTGGACTCGTAAAAGCTATATGAAAAAGGAACTCTTTGGAGTCTCCTTTAAGACATTTTCAGACTCCCTAAACATGAATATATTGTTGAGTGATATTGCTTCCTTTCACACTCGTTAAAAGGTTTGAAAGGGCATCTTTCAAGTGATAGTTTATCTCTTTTTCGGCCTCGCTAGACTTATTATGAAAAAGGACTACTCTAATCAACCATCATTAGAAGAGTTCTCCATTGTATTGTTTTACACTTTTTTTGGGCTTGGGAGACTAAATTTACGACAAAGTCATCCGCGAAGTCTTCTTTAAGTTATTTTCAAACTCCCTAAACATGAAAAACAACCGAGTTTTCCTTCTCTAGACTCGTAAAACCATACATTGAAGGGCCCATCTGGAGACAAACCCTTACTTCTTCCAGTTCGTTAAACATATGAAGAGGAACTTACCGAAGGTGAGTTATATCGAGCATATTTTATCCTCCTCACGATCATTTAGAAAGAAAGAGGTACTCGTGTATTTGGATGGGGGAAAAATCGAAGGAAGTGGGTCAATTTTTTTGGGAATCCTTTATGGAAGTTGTTGTTGCTCTTGAACATGGCACCTACTTTCGTCTCGTATTACAATTGGGAAATCCACTTGTCTCTGAGTTATACCAATTCCATGTGTCATCCTACTTTTTCACCCAGTCAAAGAGTTCTCTTATTACCGTCACATTGTGTGCTTGGTACTCGTCGAGTCAATGCTTCCAAATCAGTTGTTGTGCGTCATAATGTTCAAGTGAAGTTTCACTTCAAACCACCCATCTAGAGTATTATTAGTTTCCATTTCCTGTGTCAGTCCATATTCATTCGATCTACCATCTTACATCACTTTCATGTGCCAGTTTCATGTCGATGATGGTGGATACATCAAGGCCCTCCTTCTACAAGTATTTTCCTGTCGACTTCAACACATCATCTGAGAATTAGACTTAGAAACCAATTAGTACCTTGGGACCTGTATGCATCAATGGCATGCCTCCTTGCTTCTAACATTAGGTTTACATCATTGACCTATGATCGGGTGATTCCATGAATGTTCAACCTTAGCTCACTTATTCACATTCGTTGGAATTTACTAGGGTGCCTTGGGAGTCATTGACATCATTGGTGATTTCCCTCGCACTTGTTAAAGGTTTACATCAATGACCTATAATCAAGTGGTTTCTACCATGTTCGACATCTATGGATCCACATTGTATCTTTGGTGGTCATATACTTAGTCAGTATTCTCATGGATCCGCAGTGTATTGGTCAACGACCGTGCTTTGATTCATCTCATATTCCAAGCATAGGTATGCATGCCTTAGAAATGGAACATATATTAATTTTGTTTGATGTTTGTTTGCAGCTTCTACCAGGTTCTCCCACTCCAACACCCTTGCATTGAATAATTTGTAAAGTGTTTCAACCATCAATTTCTCTTCTGACCTCACACTTTAGGGAGCATCTATTACACATCAAAATGCCACATTTGTGTTTCGCACCCTAAGTGTCGCAAAGTGACGTATGCACCTCGGTAACTGTCACATTCATTGTTGCAAGTGTTGTATGCACATTCCCAAGTGTTGCATTGACTTTGTGAGGTGTTGCCACCCCTTGAAACCATTAAAACAATTGTTCATGACCCCTAAGTCATATGGGAGGAGGAAAACCATCATTTCTAGGTCAACACACACTTTTTCCTTTGAAAATTCGACCCTTTTTTTAGCATTTATGAAGGGTGGCACCCCCCTGTCCATACTAGGGGTGCACACATGGATCCCCCTCTCCCACTATAGGGGAGCACCATTTCTAGGATGATCTCTTGTCTCTCACTAGGGGGTAGCACCATTCTTGTTGAGAGAAAGGGGGGATCTCCTCCACCTTATTCTATGGGTCGACTCTTTGGGATGGGGTTAGTTGTGTTAGACCCTCATGCTTGGGCCTCATCCTAGGATCTAATCCAAGCCTCAAGGATCCATATCCTCAACCACACCCCTAATTTTCTCATGGTTGTTGTGCCTCTCAAGCCTATATATCGAGGGATTTCCAAGGTGAAATGGAGGGGGGGATTGGAGCATATCAAACCTCTGATCTCAAAGGAAGATTTCATGTATCAAACCTCTTATATTAATATATTTGTGCAAGGGATGGATGAGGAGATCTTGGAGAGGTTGCATCATCATCCATGGTTTGTAAGTATTCTCTTTGGGTTCTCATTTGAATATACTTGGCCTATTGCCTTCAAGCTTGTGTATTCTTTCATGTGCTTGTCTATTGTTCCTTCAATGTTCATGGATGAATTTGCTTTACCTAATCCACTAGAGTAGGAGATCTTTGTTCCTCTTTGTTTCCCATTGCAGGTATCAAGTTGTGCCAGGGAGTTTGGAGATCAAGCTCGGATTGGAAGCAACGAGGATGAACTTTGAAACAAGGTGCATCACACCCTTTCTCCCTCTCTCTCTTTGATTGGTTAAACTGAATTCAAAGGGATGTTAGTGTCCATTTGAAATGTTTCTGTCTTGGTATAGGGGTCTGTAATCCAAGGGAGGTTTCACATGTCCACATGGGAAATACTCTGTAACAATCTCTCGTAAGGTGCTATCTAATAAAACCTTCCAACGATGTGTGTCTTCTAGTTCCCTCATGTGTTAATACAAGACTATCCACTCCAGCCACCTCACCATTATGGATTGCAGTGGAGATCTGAGGAATTGCAGAATCATGATAAACTTATTCTGCATCATTGGCAAGGGAGGATGTGATAAGATCCCTCTCCTCATCCAGATTTCTAGGGTTGGCAGTCCTCCCTGTGTCGCCATCAAGTCGATATGCAGACACTCCAGGGAATGATGCTCCTATCTTTTCCTCCACATGCGAGTTTGAAGCTCCTATCTCTTGAAAGATGGAGTCAAGTACAACAAGAGTGTCCTCTGGTAGTGGCTGGGGCATTGAATTAAGGTTTCTGGTTAGGGAGTAATCGTAAAAACCACTAGGAAGTTTCGACGATGCCCATATCAAGCTTCCCTCAAACAAATTGTCCAATAAATCCACTTGTTCCTTTTCCATGAGCTAAGATGATGTCTGAGATATGTGGATCCATGTTGTCTAATCTGGGCTTGGGAGTATTACACTGCATAAACCATGATCTCCATTGTACACCCACTGAAAACCCTAATTCGAACCACAATCTCCATCCGTTATGAGATATGTAGATTGTATAATGACGCAACTTCCTTTGACTGAGATCTTTTGGCGAGCCCAGACACTAATAATGAACCTAAAGCCATGGCTTTCTCCCTTCATATGAACTAATTAAGAGCTTTAAAAAACCTAGACTTTTCAAATCATGCACCTAGCTAGATCATATTGTCTCTTGAAAAATTCCACCTATGCATCGTCATCTTGTTCTTGACTCCTCCTAGTCTCTAAAACCCTCCCTCACATAGTTAAAGAATGTTCCATCTTGAATTTGTTCTTTTCCATAGAAATACGTTCATATCTACTCCCCCCACAATCCTTGCACTCAGACCATAGATACGGTAGCAAGTGGGTATGTCTCTCTCATGATGTAAACCCACATAAGTCTCTCTGAATCGTACGTAGAAGTTGATATCTGAGAACCCTAGATGCTTGCTTTAGCTCGCCTGAACCTAGATGCAGTTTTGGTGAGAGATTAACTGCGATGAGAGTTTTGGATGCAGTTTTGGTGAGAGATTAGTTGCTATGGTGGGCAGATCTCTGATGTAGACCCTACATAAACCCTAGTTCGAATCACAGTCCTAGAGGTGGACTGTTCTTCTATGCAATATACTCCCACCATGCTAAACAATGGAGTTATTTCTTCTCTATCTTGATTGATGTGGGTTTGCACATTTGGATCGCAAAGCAAGTGAAAGCGGTCAACTTCATGAACAATGGCATTTCTATAGCTAGGGGAGACAATTGGCCATCTTGAGGATGTTGCCTATGGTGGAAAAATTAAGGCCCACATAAAACTGAGACGAGTTCAGAAACGAGGAGGGGGAGTTTGTGGAAACCACAAAGCCATCCAATAAAGACCTAAATCAATCATCCAATGGTGAAAGCCACTAAATATAAATATCACATAAGAATATCATATTAAATATGAACAAAAAAATATCAAATTTGATAAAGATTGTAAAGGTTATAATCATAATACTAATTATCTTTTAAAAATTAAAATAAAATTTATAATTTTAAAATATATTTATTAATTTTAAATATAATAAATTAAATTAAATGTTTAAATATTTAAAATAAAAAAGAATGCCTTAATAATCAATTTAAAATTTGATAAGGATTGTAAAGGTTATCATCATAATACTAATTATCTTTTAAAAATTTAAATAAAATTTATAATTTTAAAATATATTTATTAATTTTAAATATAATAAATTAAATTAAATGTTTAAATATTTATAATAAAAAAGAATGCCTTAATAATCAATTTAAAAAAAAATCTCACATGGAATTTTACTATCCAATGGTGAAAGCCACTAAATATAAATATCACATAAGAATATCATATTAAATATGAACAAAAATAATTAAATTTGATAAGGATTGCAAAGGTTATCATCATAGTTGAAAGGAAGAAGAAAGTCAATCCAAAATGGGGAGCTCTGCAACTAGGCGACAAACCCTAGCACACTAAAATTTCAAAAACCCGTGATCGCTTGATGCGCGCTCTGACGCCAGAGCACTGACCGCCCAATACCTCGACCTGCAGACCTGAACTCAGCACGGCCCCGGTAGCCTTACAATGAGCTCGGGGGAGGGGGGGAAACCCCCCTCGTACAGCGACATAGCCGCCAACGACAAGGCCGGGTCCCGCACTAAAAGGTCGGCTTTCGAACCACCGGTGCATTTGAGGGAGAAGCTTTTTACCCAGGAACAAACTCACAGCAAAGAGATGGAGCTCGATCCCAGTTCATCTCACTCGCAGGATTCCAAAAACTGGTTGCTAGGTAAGTGTATCCCTCAACTGGATAAACCACCTTTGTACCAAATAAAATCGACTAGGGTGGGGGAACACACCCAGTTTATGATGGAACACGCACTGATAGGAAAAAATTTGGGCCTCTGGCCGACTGAGAGAGATCTCACTCGCTGGATTAAAGACTGGTGGAACCCTAAAGGAGATTATGAGGTTCAGCTCAGCTCCAAAGGTTTTTTCACAATCATACTATACAATCTTGAAGACAAAGATAGAATATTTGACAACAGACCATACTTCTACAACTCAGCGGGTCTTTTTCTAAGATTCTGGACTGATAGATTCAATCCAGAACAAGAAGACTTCACAAGAGCCCCGGTCTAGATTAGGCTATACTCCCTGCCTCAGGAACTTTGGTTAGAAGAAATCCTCATGGGCATAGGGAATACAGTGGGTCAATACGTCAAGGCTTCAGAGGCCACAAAGATAAGAAGGTATACATCATACGCCTGTATCTGCATCTACATGGACATATCGAAGGCCTTACCTGGCTCCATTACTCTAGAATACCAAGATGAGATCTGGAACCAAACAATCGACTACGAGCATATACCCTTTCGATGCCGGAAGTGCCACGAACACGGTCACCTGTTCATAGACTGCCCCTTGAATGCCCCAGCCCCTAAAGCCACGGAGGCCAAGCAAAAGGGCAGTTTCACCAACATCACAGGCAGGCGAAAGAACCCCCCAAGAAAACAGAACCAGAGCTCGGCCCCAAAGGTCCCCTCCAAGAACTCTTTTGACACCCTGAACTAGCTTCCGAAAGAGACGGATTCACAGAACCCCCTCCAAGCTTCAAAGAAAAGAAAAGGCAAAGACCCTGAAATTCCACATCCAACACAGCCAAAGGAAATAACTCAGTCAACTCAATCTGGCAGGGAAGAAGACACCATTATGAGCATGGAGGAAAGGGATCTGGCAGAAATTGACCTAGAAAAACTGGAAGAAGCACTCAATCAAAAGGACCTACAGCACCTTCCAGTGGAACAGCTCAGGAAAGTGCATAAGGTGTTCACCGACTCATCCGCGGGATCCACAACCAGGCTAGGCATCTCGTCAGATCCAACCATCGAGCAAAAAAAAGCTACCAAGGAAAACAAAAGGCGTGGACGCAAACCAGCCCAGCAACTCATCAAGGAGGCAGGGCACTTAATGATCAACTCTGGGCAGATACAGAGGCTTTTGGAGGCATACCTCCACCCCCCCCCCACCATCCTCATAATGAAGATAATATCTTGGAACATCAGGGGACTTAATGGAAGATCCAAGCAATGGATCCTCCGAGATTGTATTAAAACAGAGAATCCAGATATTCTATTATTGCAGGAAACCAAATGTGCAGGAAAGGAGGCGGAGAATATTTTTCGAAACAGCTGGAAAAATGGGGAATTCCTCTTCCAGGATTCAGTGGGGGCGGCAGGAGGACTTGCTATCCTTTGGAACCCGCAGACGGTCACTCTACTTCATCCCTTCTCCACTAGAAACACCTTAACAACCCTCTACAAAGATATGGCCTCCTCCAAGGATGGCGTTATCACAAATGTTTATGGTCTGCAGTCTATGCAAGACAAGGCAAGATTTATACTATCTCTTCAACATGTTCAAACCCTAATACACACACCGCATTGGGTAATTGGAGGTGACTTCAATATGATCCTAACGCTAGAAGAAAAAATAGGAGGCTCAAAGAAGCTAGAGCAGGACAGTGGTATGTTCAAAACCCTAATAGAACAACTGAACATGGTTGACATGGAAACCCGGAACAGAATCTTTACCTGGTCCAATAAAAGAATAGGGCATCAGCACGTGGCCTGCAGACTGGATCATTTTATAGTGACTGAGGCTCTCCTTGAAAGCGACCAGGCCTTGGAAGCAAATATCGCCCCAAAGGCAGGGTCGGACCACTGGCCCATCGTCCTCTGCATGGACCCGGGCTTCCCACCTAGGCCCAAACCTTTCTGTTTTGAAAAGTTTTGGCTATCTCACCCAAACTTCCACCAATTAGCTCACACCTGGTGGGCCCAAGCAGAAATTGAGCATGGCACTCAGATGTATAAACTCCAGCAGCACCTCAAGAATTTCAAACTGTACCTAAAACAATGGAACAAATCCACATTTGGCGACATTCTCCTTAGAAAGAAGGAAATCGAATGACAACTTGAGGAACTCCAACGCACCTTCATAACAGGGACCCGAACGCAGAACCTGGCGAGGGAAGAGGAACAGTTGATAATGGACCTAGAGACCTGCAGAGAACAAGAAGAGATCTTGTGGAGGCAAAAATCCAGGGTCCAATGGATTAAGGAGGGGGAACGCAACACGAAATTCTTCCACAGGGCGATGACGCACCGACGATATATCAATCGCATATCCCATTTGGAGGACGAGCAAGGTGTCCCAATCAGAGAGCATGACCAAATAGCGGAGGCGCTTAACTCCTTCTATCAAAATCTCCTAACAGAGACCAACACAAACAGGGAGGAGGCCATCCAAAAAGTCACCCGGCATATACCACGTCTAATCAACTCGAAGCAAAACAGTGCTTTGATGAGGCCTATCACTCAGGCTGAAGTGGACTCAGTCGTAAAGGACATGCCCCCAGGGAAGGCACCGGGACCTGATGGATTTACCACAGACTTCTTCCACCACTGTTGGGACATGATCAAGGAAGATGTTTGGCTGGCAGTGGAAGAGTCCAGAACTTCTGGTCAAGTTCTATCTGCCTTAAACGCAACCTTCATCACTCTCATCCCCAAGGAGGAAAGGGCCACACACCCAAAGCAGTTCCGTCCAATCTCCTTGTGCAATGTCATTTACAAGATAATCACGAAAACCATTGCTAATCGCCTCAAACCACTCCTGCCGCTTATCATTTCGAGGGAGCAATCTGGCTATGTGGAAGGAAGACAAATCATGGACAGTGTCATACTGGCCAATGAGGTGATCCACTCCTTAAAGACGAGCAAAATACCAGGTATGCTCATCAAACTTGACCTTTCAAAAGCATTCGACAGGTTAAGTTGGCAATACTTGCAGTCGGTCCTGGACTCTTTCGGCTTCTCGAATGAATGGGTGGACTGGATTCTCAAGCTCACTTCTTCCTCCTTTTTCTCAATTCTTGTCAACGACACACCCTCCCGACCTTTCCGCTCTACCAGGGGAATCAGGCAAGGTGATCCTCTCTCCCCTTTCCTCTTTGTAATCATGGCGGAAGGTCTAGGACGATATCTGAAAGCAGCGGTCCTCGAAGGGATGCTCGAGGGACTGCCACTCCACAACCTGAACCCGGCGCCCTCACACAGCCAGTTTGTTGACGACACCCTCCTCATGAACACTCCCACGGTCAGAGAGGCAACCAAGCTCAACTCAATCTTATCTGACTTCACGAATGCTTCAGGTATGCTGCTCAACCTGGATAAGTCCAAACTTTATTTCTTCAACACGCCAGTCTCGGTTCAAGCTCATCTCTCGAGACTTCTAGGCATAGAAAGATGCTCCCTCCCCTCCACTTACTTAAGCATACCCTTAACCAGAGAATCGGCGAGATCTATCTCATGGGACAGCCTGCTATTATCCATTGCTAACAGGTTGAATAGTTGGACCTTCCGACCTCTGAACATTGCAGCTAGATTAGTTCTGCTTAAATCAGTCCTGCAAGCCTTACCTACATACCTATTTACTGCTCTGGCTGCGCCCATTTCGGTCATCAAAGCCATTAGGAGTCTTCAGCATAATTTTCTTTGGAAGGGACACCAGGGCAACTCGAAATGGGCCCTTGTGGGCTGGGACAAGGTGTGAAAACCCAAAAAATTTGGAGGACTGGGCATTCGGGACCCGGGGAAAATGAACTTGGTCATGGGAGCCAAGATGTGGTGGAGATGGCTACAACACCCACATGAAATATGGGCACAGCTCTGGAAGCAGAAATATGCACCAACAGCGCACCATGACCAGCTAATAAGATTCAACGAACAGAAGCAAGGATCCAACATCTGGAACACCGCTTGGCAGAATCGTAACCTCATACAACAACACGCCTTCTGGGAAATAAGGAATGGTCAGAGTGCATTATTTTGGCAGGACTCGTGGCAACAGCTACCTCCCCTTGATGAAACGGAAAGCCTTCACCCTCTTAAGATCAAGCTGCAGCAATACGGCTTCCAAAAGGTTAAGGATTTTTGGCTCCCCAATCAAGGAAGACAACAATGGAGATAATGGAAAACAAGCAAAACTGATCTACAGATTGCGGAGGACTTCGACCTTCTACCGTGGCAGGAATGCATGCAACTCAGGAAGATTCCTTTTAAGGCTGGCATGGATATTCTTTGATGGGGTCACTCCACCTCAGGAGCTTTCTCAGTCAAAGAAGCTTACCACCTTCAAACGAATCCTCCAAACCTTGCCCCTGAAGTAATCTGGAGCAAAGTCTGGCAACCTTTTCTCTGGCCAAAAATTTCACTCTTTCTCTGGCTAACAGCTCAAAACCGCATCCTCACCTGGGACAATCTTATTAAGAAGGGCTTCACTGGCCCTTCTCGATGCCCCCTTTGCCATCAAAGTGAGGAAACCATGGAACACCTTCTCAACAATTGTCATTACAGTCAGCAGATCTGGGATTGGGGAGCTCAGGTAATGCGCCGTTCCCAGCGGAATCGTGGCAGCATTCGGGAAACTCTGGCCAATTGGGAAACATTCTCCTTTCACAACCCAATTCTTCAGCGCATTTGGCAGCTGCTCCCGGGCTTCTCCCTCTGGGCAATCTGGAAGGAAAGAAATCAAAGAATTTTCAACTCCAAACCTTCCCCTTCTACCAACACTTGGGAAAAAATAAAACGCTTCATCCGTGAAACCATTCTTAGCAATTCATGGCTACACGAGGACATTCAGTGTAAGCCTGAGGAGAAGCTCATTCTGGAAGGATGGAAACTGCATTTGCGCATTAAGACACAGGGGAAGACCAATAGTGGGTGAGATAGCAGTCCCACGATATGGTTCCCACCCCCATCTGGCTTCCTTAAGCTTAACTTCGATGGGGCCTCCAAGGGCAACCCGGGACCTGCTGGCTTTGGAGCCGTTCTCAGGAACAATAGGGGTGAGATCACCCACATGACTGTTGGATTCTTGGGTGAAAATATGAACAACGTGGCGGAGATCACAAGTCTTTTAAGAGGCCTTCAAGTTGCGGTTCAGCACCATTTACACCGGCTGATAATTGAAGGAGACTCCCGAGTAATAATTCAACTCATATTGAAAATCCTTCACGGCCAATCACCAGGGCGGATTTCCCCCAGCTGGAAACTATCAGGTCTTCTGGAGGATTTTGGTGACTTCGTCCACCCCAACTTGACCCTCATCCCCTCTCATGTGAAAAGAGAAGCTAACAAGGTTGTTGATCATCTGGCAAACGCAGGAATTGATTCAAAGGAGAATCCCATCTATTGGCAAGCCAACATCTCCGAAGAGACAGTTCTCTCTAGGCATTGCAAAGACCTTGCTAGTAGAGACTTCCCAACCCCGGATGGGGTGACACGCGGCATAATGGAGTTGACACCTGGACGCGCACTCATCCCTGGTTTAATGGATGATGGCCGCCACCCACACATTCGCATTAACAATGGTGGACGGCCATAGCAGTGGATATGTGATGGAGGTACGCCTCCCTCGCGCGGACATTAACCCCCCCTGCGCACACGGTTTCATTGTGAATATGGATGGACGGAGGCTTTGGCAATTCGGTTATGGTATTTCTTTGGAGCCCGAGCAGCGAAGAAAGGCTCCTGGTGCGGCTATGCCATGGTTATTTCTCGCCTTCTTACTGCACTCCGAGAAGATTCTCCAGGGCTGGTGGATTTTATGTGTGTCTAGAAAGGCTCCTGCCTTCTTTCTTTTGAACCCGAGCGGCGAAGACAGGTTTCTGGTGCAGCCGCTCTCGACCTGGTTTCTTTCCAATTCAGCTCTGCGTTTGATTGGCATTGGCTTGAGTACAATGGTCAGGTATCGTGGAAAGCCTCGACGGGGTTCAGCTTGGGCAGCACATAAAGAGCAGAGGCGGCGGGAGGAGAAGCTTGAGCGTGCTCTGGCCTTGGCGTCGTCCATTCTCAGGAAGAGGGCCCGGGTTGAGGGGAGGACGTTGCTCGACTCCATCACCGAGCAGGGCGCTGGCTGCAGCAGGGCTGGGAAGGAGGTCGATACCACGGTGTTGTTTCCATCCTGTGTAGTGGAGGAGGACCTGTCGATTGGGGACTTGTCGTGCGACGAGATTCAAAGCGCCATGGAGACGCCCAGCAGACAGGGCACCAAGCGTATCACGACTATGGAAGATGACCTTCCTGGCTGCGTAATTGAGGAAATCCCATGGCAAGATGACCTGAATGCTACAGGCGTTGAGAAGTTGGTGAACGCAGAGACGGTCGGGGTGCAGAGGAAGCAGGCGGTCGGCATTGGCGAAGCTGTGGAACTGAAGACTGCTCCTCCTAGTGGCTTGGGTGGCGGAACGCATGGTCCTCTCCTCAGTGAAGAACACCTGGCCTTGGTGTTTGAGCTCTGTAGCCACATGGCGGACTTGGAACACAGGCCCTCCTCATGGGTCAGCGTATGGATCTGTTACTCGATGCGTTCTTCGGGGCTCCAACTCAGTGAAAGTGCCCCCTGTGCACTCAGACTTTTGCCATTCCGGCGAGGACCTGGCAAGCTGGAGGGCGCGACACATCACCGGGTGCATAGGTTCTTATGTTTTATAGGTTTTTAGTTTTACTGTGTAACTGCTTTAAGTTTATTTGGACCCTTGGCATCTGTCCTGGTTTCCTCAGGGCAGGACAGATGTCTCTTTTATTATGGTTGTATTACTGTATAACTGATAGTTACCTCCCACTTACGCTGGTTTCCGGTTACCAACAGCATTTTTGGTGACTGTAGCCATGACTCTGTTTATTTTGTCAAAGTTTTGAGATATTATAATATAGCAGGAACTACCCTTTTTTATTTAAAACAAAAAAAAAAGTTATCATCATAATACTAATTATCTTTTAAAAATTTAAATAAAATTTATAATTTTAAAATATATTTATTAATTTTAAATATAATAAATTAAATTAAATGTTTAAATATTTATAATAAAAAAGAATGCCTTAATAATCAATTTAAAAAAAATCTCACATGGAATTTTACTATCACACTACAATATATTATAAGATAGAGTCAATTCTAAATATCAACGAGAGGAATTAATGTGGCACATAAAGTCAATGCTAAATATCAACCAGAATAATTCATGTGGAAGGTAAGTGTTTATATATTTAATGAAGTGGTTGAGTATTTAAATAAGTAGTAGTTTAAAAGTTATATGAAATGATTTTTTTTTTGTGTTTTTTTTGGGATATTTATTTGAAATTTGGTAAAAAATTGTTAGATTTGTAGAAGATTTGAGTGATTAGTTTTGTAATTTGAGTGTTTTAAGAGTTTTTCAACATACTAAATTCATTTTTTGCATTTCAAAAAAAAATTAAACAACCAAAAAATAGTATTTTTTACAAATTTATGTCAAAAAAATTTAAATAACAAAAAATAGTAATTTTGTACAAATTTATATCATCTAATTCCAGTAAAAAAATTAATTTCTTATAATAGTTAAACTATGAATTTAATTAATTATATGATATTAATTTAAATTTTTAGTTTTTTATCAATTTGAACAAAAGCTAATATTATATTAATGTAGTTATTATATATTAACAATAGATTTACATAGTAGTCAATGCCATATTTTTCGGAAGAAGTAGCCAATGGCCAAAGCTTACTGATAAAGCCATCTGGTCGTTGGCCGTTGGGAGTCTATAAAAGAAATCGAAGGTTTATGTTCTATTTTTCAAAGGGCATGGCTGTGGATTGGTCGGAGGACGACCCAAATTTGTTGACAATTTAATAGCCGAAGTAAACCCGAAAAGGTTGGAGGAGAACATGATTAATTAATGCAAAATTTATAAACCAATTGGGGCAGCCAAAATTTGGTGAGCGGTCTATAAGAGAACCCGGGCGTCAACGCGTATGTAATGAAATATGGATAGAATATGGTTATGGCAGCAGCCAAAATTTGATCAGCGCTCTGTAAAAGAATCCGAAATGAAGGGGATAAGTACAAGCAGCCATACAATGACGAGTGGATATACATATTCAATATAGTGCCATCCTGATAAAAACTATATATATAAAGAGCTCTGTAAAGAAGAAGCGGACAAGCTGTTTTTCGATGGAATCAACCATGGAGAAGGAAGAAGCATTGATCGGATCAATTGATCAGGGCACTACAAGCACTAGATTCATAATCTATGATCAATCTGCAAAAGTTGTTGCTGCCCATCAAGTTGAATTCACGCAGATCTGTCCTCAAGCCGGGTGGGTTTCCTTCCCTGAACTCAATAGTATTTGGTTTTTTAAGTTGATTTGTATATGGTTGCAGGGTGATTAGGATTCATGAATATGAACGTAAATGTATTGATTGCAGGTGAGTACGATTTAATTCTTTGATTTTGTTGTTGTTTGCGGTTATTAAGATTATGGTATTGCTGGAAAATGTGTAAGGAAATGATTTTGTTTTTGGTCATGGGGATTTGTGAAAACTGCTAAGATGATATTTGTGTGTGGTATTGCAGGTGGGTTGAGCATGACCCTCTGGAGATTCTGGAGACTGTGAAGATATGCATGCAGGAAGCATGCGAGAAGGCAAAGGCAGCTGGTAGAGCAGTGGAAACAGGACTCAAAGCCATTGGAATTACCAATCAGAGGGAGACAACCATTGTATGGAGCAGAAGCACTGGCCTTCCACTTTACAATGCCATTGTCTGGATGGATGCAAGAACCAGCTCCATCTGCAGGTTAGTTTGACGATTGTGTTGGATATTTGAATGAATATGGCTTCCATGTCTTTGAATTCTTTCGTTTATTTATTTATTTTGGGCGTGTTGTTTTTCATGTTGTTGACGACTAGTTTGCCCCTGTCAGGCCATGGGAATCCATGGTTGACCAGTTCAATCCATTCTTTTCATGTTTTTGAAGCAAGGACGGAGCTATCTTAGGCTAGTTTGGAGAAATATGCCCATTGTCAAGATTGCTTTCATTTTTTTTTTTGGATTTACTTCAAGAAACATCCCCTGAAGAGCTGCACCGCAAAGAGTAGACTTCCTTCCACCTAGGTTCCCGGTCTTGGGGTATAAATTACACCGAAATCACCTGTGACTTGCACCCGACCCCATCCCTTTCAAACTCATGCCTTATTCCTTGCCGGTGGGACAAATCACAGAGAGAATATAAGCCTGGTGGACCACTTAATACTCTGTCAGACTCACTAGCAAACCAATGCCTGGTTTGCATTGCCCGCGTATTTTTGAAAACCCAACAATTTGGTGAATTTTGCAAATTTTTGGACCTTCTCTAAGCTTTATGGGCAAACAGTTGAGAACTATCATTGAAGAAATATGACACTCCCTTACTCCGTTTTCACATTACTCTGTTTATAGGGTGGGGGCTTCTCTTGGCCCCTCTTATTTAGGAAACAACCTGGTGGAAGGCTTAACACTCAGTTGACCTTAGCACTAAACGAACGCCTTGTTGGCGGTGCTTGCATATTTTTGAAAACCCACCTTTCCAATTTGGTTTATTCTGCGTTCTTATGATCATTTCTAAGCTTTATCAGCAAACATTTGAGAATGCAGATTGAAGAAATAAGACCCTTGCCTTTTTCCGTTGTCACTTCACCCCGCTTATAGGGTGGGATCTTCTATATTTTCTCAGCCCCTCTTTTTGAGAAATCCACAGAACTAGCAGGCACTTGTGGCTTCATGGTTTTCATTGATTAGCAGACGCAGAAGAAAAGTACCCAACTATAGTCTAGAAAATTGAAATGACTAGTTCAGTATGTTTGACCAATAAATCCACATTCTTAGGGGTCAACTGGTACTTACTGAGCAGCCAGTAGAGTTTGGATTCTCTTTCCCGGACTGGAGCCTAGAATGGAGCACTAAACATCTCTTACTCCTATTCTTGAGGAGAGATTCTACTTCTTGTATGAGGAGTTGGTTAAAAAATCTTTGAATGTGGTTAGTTACAGCATATTTTTAGAAGCATAACCTCCAGTCCATCATACCATTCTCAGGGTCTAATCATCTACATTGCCAGTATGAAGAAAACCTAATTGGAAACTCAATTTTAAATCCATTTCCTCAAGTCAATTTGAAGAAATCTGTTAACTTTTAAGCAACCTTTTCTTTTCTTTCAAGGCATTACGTTCATTCATGGTCAATGATCTAAACGAATGCCTATTTTGCTACCTCCTGAATTTCGCACCTTGAATTTCTGAAGCTTGTGTCTACGATATATATAAGTTGAATTGCTATATAGCAAGTGAAATTTAAGAAATTTGTTCATCTTACACTTGATTCATAATGTTCATCTTATATGTAGGAGGTTGGAAAAAGAACTACAAAATGGCAAGAATCATTTCGTGGAAACTACTGGCTTACCGATAAGTACATATTTCAGTGCCCTGAAGCTTATGTGGTTGTTGGAATCAGTAGATGCTGTTAAGACTGCAGTAAAAAATGGTGATGCATTATTCGGGACTGTGGATAGCTGGTTGATTTGGAATTTAACTGGGGGCATTAAAGGATCTAGGAAAAATGGAACGAAGGTTCAGGGCAGTCATGTCACCGATTGCTCAAATGCAGCTCGAACCATGTTGATGGATCTGAAAACACTTGATTGGCATGCGTCTACCCTTGAGATTTTGAAAATTCCTACAACCATTCTTCCTCAGATTATTAGTAACGCTGAAGTGATTGGAGAAATTGTTCAGGGATGGCCTTTTGCCGGAACCCCACTTGCTGGGTGCTTGGGAGATCAACATGCTGCCATGCTTGGTCAGTCTTGCAGGAAAGGTGAAGCAAAGAGCACTTATGGCACTGGATGCTTCATTCTTTTGAACACAGGTCAAGAAGTCATTGCCTCTACCAATGGCTTATTGAGTACAGTGGCATTCAAACTCGGACCAAATGCACCTACAACTTATGCTTTAGAAGGCTCCATAGCCATTGCTGGAGCTGCTGTACAGTGGCTGAGGGATAGCCTTGGTGTAATCCAAAGTGCCAGTGAAATTGAAGGTCTGGCCAGATCAGTGGAGAATACTGGGGGCGTATATTTTGTTCCAGCCTTTAATGGTTTGTTTGCTCCCTGGTGGAGAGACGATGCCAGAGGAGTTTGTATAGGAATAACACGTTATACAACAAAAGCCCATATATCTCGGGCTGTGCTTGAGAGTATGTGCTTTCAAGTAAAAGAAGTCTTGAATGCTATGAGTATAGATGTCAAACAAGATGAGAAGAGCAAGGAGAATGAGGAGTTTCTTCTGAGAGTAGACGGAGGAGCATCAGTCAATAACCTTCTCATGCAGATTCAAGTAAGTTGCATATTTTCTCCCCGTAATTGAAACATAACACATTTAAATCCTCTTTCTTCAGCATACTGTGCACCCATGCAATGTTTTGAATCATCACCGGAATACATATATGATATTATGTTGCTATTCAGATTGTCTCCTGTACATAGGTGAGGTACACAGGTATGTTTCAAATTTAGTTAAATCCTCATATTTTTCCATTCAAAGTATGTTTACAAAGCGAACGGGATGCAACTCTCCCCGTTACTATAACATGGATATTGTGCCAAGGATTAAAATAGAGACAACCAATAAAGGTAAAACAGTCGGGTCAAAAGTTTAATTTGAAACTGTCTAGCAATTAGCATTCATACATGACAAAGTCTACAAGGAAGTATGACATATACATTGATGCGGATCATTTCTACTTACAAATGATAGAAACTCCCAAAGTATATATCGTAATCTTCACAATATAGGGTATGCTTTCTTCCATATGAAGCTTGACTAGAGCGTAGTGCTTGAACACTATTGTTAACCTTTAGGCTTTATCAGAGTGCTATTCCTTTTTGACACGATCCTATATTCATGGAATGAATTTGTAAGAAAAAATGCCATTAATTTGCATGTCTTATTAGATGTTAGTGACCTGACCTACCCTTTTGCACCATTTCGCAACATAATTCTTCCAAGCAAAGTAGATAGGCAAATCGAAATGGGAAACAATCGTAATGTATTAACATCTTTAGTCCATTATTGGTTGTCTGTACTTACTCTCAAACATGTTTTGATAACATTGTCACAATCTTAAGTTGATTATTGTAACTGCGATTTTTTGGATCTTGAGATCTTCCTTTGCCAGTCATTGTCACAATCTTAAGCTGATTATTGTAACTGCGATTTGTTGGATCTTGAGATCTTCCTTTGCCAGTCATTTTTCAGCGAGTTCAACTATGAGGACGTTGAACTTAATTTTGTGTTAAGTATATCTTGTTTCTCTCCCTTGGGACAAATGGATTTTATCCAGTACTAAGATTTTTGTTTCACAGGCCGATCTAATGGGAAGCCCAGTGCTAAGACCCGCAGACACAGAGACTACTGCATTGGGCGCAGCATATGCTGCAGGTCTGGCCACTGGTGTTTGGACCGAGGAGCAGATCTTTTCCTCTGGAGCTAAAAAGGAAGAACCTACAGTATTTTATCCAAAAGTTGGGGATGAGCATAGGAAAAAACGATATGAATCATGGTGTAAAGCTGTAGAGAGGACATTTGACCTTGCAAATCTCTCTTCCTGATTCATACACTATTTCCTCCTTTGGTGTTGTACATACTGCACCTATTATCTGTCATCGAATATTTAGAATAAATGATACATTGTTTGGGAAAATTTGCTTAATGTTATTGGAGCCCCATCTCATTTCAAGAAATTAGTGAAATTTGAATCCCTATAACAAAATTTGGAGTGTAGAATAAACTATTATTGTCACAAAGTTTGGAGTGTAGAATAAACTGTTGTTATTGTCACGAAGTTTGGAGTGTAGAATAAACTGTTGTTATAATTATTTTGCAGAATAAAGGAAAAAGCAGCATGATTGTGCAAGGACCATATTTATTGAATGAAAATACTATATAGCGTCAAATTGTTGCAGTCTTTACTTATCCTTTATTTCTAATAAGTCGCATTGTGAACTTTGATTAGGTTGATTTGGTTTTTCGAGCCACTGAGTCTTTCTTGGTAGTCTCCTTTTTATAGATCCTTGTAAGTGAGGTAATTTTTGTTGCATGATTCATGGATGCATTGAAACTTATCATAGATACTGCAGAATGAAATAGTAAGACATGTAAGACACCAGTGTTTCGATCTGTAAGTTAAAATTTTCTAAAAACGTGTTACTGGATCCTTTTCAGATGGGTCCTTTATGGATTCATATCTGGAAGGGATACGACATGGATCTTATGGGATTTGAAACATTGAATAAATCAATATTCATGGCAATTTCAATAACTAGAACTATATATATGATAGTAGACTTGATCTGTGCCATACTGTCTCCTACAGCCACCCATCAACTAAAGCTCTCTTTTTGCAGAAACTTTTATCGTGTACATGGGTGTCACTATTTTTAGGTCTCACTGCCCAGAAAACATTTGATGTGGCAATAGTAGGACATTAAGCAAGCCACAAGCTCTATTGTCTATCTACTTGACCATTATTTCTGCAATCATTTTACAACTTCACAAATAATAATATTTAAAACCACGTAGAACTATATAAAAGTCCATACGTGAAAATCCATCTTTGTAGGTCTTTCAAGTTTTTAGTTTCTTGTCAGTTATATCATCGGTACAAAGGAATTACAGTTGCCAAGACCAACCTATCTGGAAACTGACATGTCTAAGGATGCACAAAATGGATCAGGTCTGCCACTACCAGGACAATGCCTTCCATTTTATGTATGAGAAGTGGAAATCGCTTTGATTTGTTTCACTGTTTACCATTTTCCTGCTTATGGTGGTTGTCCTCATTTTTCAACTTGCTCCAACTTTCACATTGTCTTTTTAGTTTGTCTTCCTTCCAACTGCAAAATTGTTCTGTCTTCAAGAGGTTTGTAGGTTATCTGGAACCAACAGTAGCAGAGGAGATTTTTTTCTAGATGATCCACATTCTAGATAGCAGTTCTGATGATGCCATTCTAGACTCTCCACAGACAGTTTCCCACAGATGCCTTCCATTAAATGCTCAGCTCTGCTCAATCATATGACATGGTGCATTACACATTCATGTACATTGTTCTGATACTTCATATCGAGTGATAATGTCAATACTCCAAGCATGAAAATGGTGATGGGTTGAATTGGATAATGAATCATGGTGCTTTGAATTTATACTTTTTTCCTTGTCTCACCTTGGTGGTCATCATCATCTTCTAGTCAAGTGTTGTCACTCTTGGGCAAAGTTGTACTAATGGGGGGCTTTAATGGGGCTAACGTGTCCATATCCCTTAACATGAATAACATATTCCATCTATGCTTTATCCGTTGTCCTTTCTTTTGGGTTGGGTGTTACATGTATCCCAAAAAGGTTTGTGCTTCATAATCCCATGAGAAGAAGGGGCTTGAATTCCCAAGGTTGATGTAACTTTATAAAAAAATGATATAGAAAGAGAAAACTCCCTAATTCAAAATGCAAGGCAAAGAAACAAACAAGAAAAACAAAATATTAAAAACCAAGAAAAAAAGAAGCATTGAAGATCATGAGTCTGTGAATGAAGAGATTCATAACTCCATACATGTAGAGGAACAAGTGCCACCTCATGACCATCATAAAAGAAGACTCTAATGAAGCACATCATGTTGAAGATCATGTCCATGAAGAAGACCCCATTGAAGAATGCACTCATCTTCATGAAGATGAGAATTTGGTATTTGATCCAATGTTGTATATCTCGTCTCGGGGAAAGTATCGGCGAGGGTCTGGAATGTAACTTATCGGTGACATTGGTAGAAAATATCGGAATATCTCAGAAAATGTTGCAAGACCTCAAAAAAAAAACATTCATTTTTTTCAATTTATTAAACATGTAAAGCAACAACAACATCAAATAGACACATTGCTACATAAATATGAAAATACAACTAATAAATAAGATGCATAAGATGTCAAGTGGTCACATATCATTTCTAACTGAAAATTCCGAAACATGTTCTTGATAGGATGATACAAAACCACATCAAATGATCAAAATAATTGTATCTCATGAGATGAATCATCATGAGGCATCTAGATATTGAATAGTACATAATAAAATGAAAATGATAGATCATAGGAATCCAAATCATTGATTCCCTCTAGTCTGTGTCGCTCTACCCCTTTTACAGGTAAAGGGTACCACTTTTCCTCTGGAAGCAGTAGGTGGTCATGGAGGTACTCAGGATGAGTTTGGAGTGGAAGCTCTAGCTACTCCAGATGCTCCATTTGAGGTGGTAAGTGATGGGGACGAGGTGGAAGGCAAAGTGTGTTGCCTCCTCCCAGTCCCGACAGACCCAAGTCCAACTCCAGGTATGGCTCTCCGTGGAGGTGGTGGCGGCATTGGCATCACCTGAAGATCAATCTCCTCATCATCCCCTATATCCACTGGAAGTGGAACATCGTCCTCCTCCTCCTCCTCCATTGTCGCCTCCTCTCTCAAATAATCTGTGTGCTCCTCCTCCAACCACTCGGGTTCCTCCTCCATCTCATGCTCCTGAATCTCCACCCTCTACTGACTAGTGGTGTCAATGCCATCCAATGAAATGGCCTCTATGTCAGGTTCTTTGTCAAGTTGTTTCACCCACAACCTTAGATTGTAGTAAGCATATACCAAGTCATTAAGGCGTTGGGTACCTAACCTGTATGAACATTGAGAACCATAGTTAGCGATGGTAAATACTAAATTGTAAAAATTAAAATTAAAAAATATATATATATAAACACTTTAAATTTTGATTGTTGCATTTTTGAACATTTCTAACCTGTTGCACTTCTTGGAGTGTATCTTTTCAAAGACACTCCAATTGCGCTCACACCCTGAAGAACTGCAAGTTTGACTAAGCACTCGAACGCCAAGTTTCTGCAAATCCAAGAGCTTTCCACCATAGTGTGTCCACCAGACATCTACAATAAATAAAATGAAAGAAAGACAACAAATTATATTTCCGATTTCCATCAAGTAATAAATGTCATTTATAATATATAGAAAGGAATAAACAAAATTTGAAATTGAAGCTTACCTGGTATCCTTGTGGTCCTATCTTGGACATCCATATCATAGCCCAACATCCCAAATGCCATCCTATATATCTCATTCTTTCTATAAATCTTTGAGCGTTCAGCTGGAGTCAACACCATCCTCTGAACACACTGGAGGAAACCATCAATGACCTCACCATCAAAATTAATTCTACAAGCATAAGCGAATGCAGGATTGAGGTAGAGCCCCTACTGCATGAATGGGATGATGGAGAGTGTTATTCCATCGCTCATCAATCACACCCCATATTTGAGCTCTCTTGGTGAGTCATTCCTCCCCATTGTCCTCATAGTACTGGTAGATAGCTTCCTTGGCCTTATCCATGGCCTCATACAAGTATCTCATTGCGGGCTTCTCACCATCAACCAATCGAAGAACCTTTACCAAAGGTTCACTAATGGTACATACCTCACCTACTCCACTCCATAATCTCTGGTCATGTCCCACAAGTTGGGCTATGGCTTGCCCATCTTGTTCGGTGCTATAGACACAAGCAACCCACTCATCAAAAAGAAACATTCTCTGTAACTCCAACATACTCTTGAGGAGCGACTGAAGAGAAAAGAAGTTGGTGGCGAAACGTGTGATCGCAAGACGCACCAACTCTTTGTTCCCTGTGAATTGTCTTATGAGTGAAAGAACAAATGTGTGATTATATATATATATATATATATATATATATATATATATATATATATATATATAT